>NW_019104637.1:218867-264356 GCF_001995035.1 Momordica charantia
TACAGAATCCTTTTCAACACTGCCCACAACCACTCAAGTCTCTTTTATTTGGATTCTGTACAAATGAAACCTTAACATAAAGGCTCTATTTATAAAAGACCAAATATCCTAATTCTTATAGGAAAACAATATTGTAATCCTTATAAGACAACAATATCCTACTCTTGGTAGGAATTGGTAAAAGTGTTGAAAAATCATTTTCTTCATAGGATATGAGTTTCCTATTTTGGCTCCATAATCCCAACATTTGTTGCAGTTTTTTTTTTTTTTTGGGATTTCATCTTTCTCATTTAAGCTCTGCACAGTGACTATAATGAGGATACCCATACCCAAATTTTTGGTGACTGTCGAATTGGGATTTTGAAAACGAAGAAAGAATGGGAGGAAAGAGAGAAAAAATGGAGATAAATGAGATGGGACAAATTTGAAATTTGAATACCAATTACTACAATTCCGATAACCATTTCGTTCTTGGCTTTTGATTTTTTGTTTCAATTTTTTGTTTTCGAGTAGTTTTCAAAAACAAGTTTTTGTTTTTCAAAATCTGATTTCTTGTTTTAATACTCTTTTTTTTCTTTCTCAAATTTATCTCTGAAAAATTTATTTTTCACTCTAAAATTTTTTTATTTCTAAATTTCTCTCTACAAACTTTATTTTTCTCTTTTCAAATTTTTATATTTTGAATATTTATTATTATTTGTCTTTCTCTAAATTTTTCTGTATTTTTGTTTTTTTTTCTAACCAATCAGTTTCATTTCTCTCTCTAAAAATTTAATATTTTTCCTAACTTTTTTCTCTCTAAAATTTCATCTTTATAACTTTTCTTTCTGTTCTTCTTCTGAAAATTATATTTTATTTTCTCCTTCAATTTTCTTTCACTGTAACTTTTATTTATCTTTGTATTTATTTATTTTCTCTAAAAATTATATTTTGAATCTTGTTTTTATTTATAAATTTGTTTCCACTATAATTTTTCTGTTTCATTAATTTCTTTTTTTCTTTCTTTAACATATCTTTTCCTCCCGACTTTACCTTTTTTCTCTAAAATTTTTCTCTTTTTGTCTTTAACTTTTCTTTCACTATTTTTTTCTAAATCTTTTTATTTATCTCTAAAATTTATCTTCCAAAAGTTTATTTACATTTATCTAAACTTGTATTTTCATGTCTCTACATTAGGGGTGACAAACATTTCCACAGGGTTGGGTCGCAAAAAATAGGAAATGTATATCCCGACCCCGTCCCCGATTCTATTTTTTAAATAATTAATATATTTTTATTACACTTTCTAAAAATAATTAAAAACAATAATAAAACTGATAATTTTTCTCGAGAACATCTCTCGGACCCAAGAACGAGGTGGAGACGGAGACTGAAAATTTTCACGACCACGAGAATGAGGGAGAACATCCTCACTCACACCCACACCATTGTCATCTCTACTCTACATCAAATTTTCTCTCTATAATATGTTCAATTTTCTAACTTTTTAAAAACAAAAAATTAAAAATGGTTACCAAACATGTTTTGAAAAACAAAAAATGGTTATCAAACATATATGGTTTTTGTTTTTTAAAAACAGGAAACCGAAAACAAAAAACTAAAAACAAGAAAAACCAAAAACCAAAAACTAAAATGGTTATCAAACGGGCCCAAAGGGATGAGAGATTGAGATTTAGTTTCTCTCCTATTCAATTTTTAAATTTTTTATTAAAAAAATATTTGGTGATTATTTGCTATAGCTCGTCCGTCTCGCTCAACTATCTCTCTCACTCATCTCAACTCGCTCAACGCTCTCTCTCTCGCTCAACTCTCTCGCTCTCACTCAATGCTGTCTCTCTCGCTCAACTCTGTCTCTATCTCCTTCCCATTCCCCACATCCATCGTAAGCCAAACTTCGTTCCCCCCCACCCCCAAGTCTTTTTCTTCGGTGAACGACCTCCCTTTTGTCAGCTTTGATGCATTCGTATGAATCATGGAAGCTGCTGGTTTTAAAGGAAAAAAATGTTGAAAGATTTAGGATTTTTTTAGAGTAAATTGCTTTTTGTGGTGAGTAAAGAAGAAAGAGAATAATAGTAAGTAGAAGAAAAAAAATGATGGAAAGAGATCTGGTAAAATATGATAGGAAGAAATAAGAAATTGATGAAAGAAGAGAAAGGAGATATTTGGAAAAAAAAATATGGGGGAGGGGGGAGGGGGCACCAGGAAGAAAGAGAGAGAAGTTGAAGAATGAGAAAGAGAAATAATAATGAAAGGGGGAGAAAAGTGGAAAAAAAAGAGATAAGAGAGAAAAAGTGGAAGAATGATAAATACATAATTTTACATATCTAATGACTAGAATACTTATGTTTTTAAAAGGGCGCTTAAAAAACAAAAAACGTCTATAGAACGCCTATCCAACCAAATTTTCCATATATTTTACTAAACTTTAGCTTATGACAGAGTTGTTATTATTCATCAAAATTTTTGTAATTTTTTTTTATGTCTTTGTTGTAACAGATCCCCGATTAAAAAAAATAATTTGACCCTCCTTAGGTTCTCTCTCCTCTTCGTGAAGAGTTAGAGAAAAAATTGGGGGAGAGGCTAGTGTAGGGGTGTTATTCTCTACTTTTTTATAGTTATTCCGTGGTTTTTTTTTTAATTATTGGTAGCATGAATTGATATGTAACATGGACCTCTCTTGTTGTTGTGGAAGCGATTTTCGAGAAGGTTTCCCGCTAGTTTCTGTGACGGCGAATGGTGGTCGGGTGTCAGGAATCTCCCGGTTGTATGCCGATAGTATTGTTGGGGGACAAAATCAAAGACAACATTGTTATCTATGGTTCATGGATTCGTCATCGGACATTTTGAAGAGTTACCAGGCACAAAATTAGAGAGGCCACCCACTTGCGATATCTTAGGATGATTCTTCATCTTCATTGCATCTTGATTTAGAGAACTTCCATGGTCTAGAGGCGAGGATGATGGACCAGGAGGTGGGCGATGGTGAAGCTGTGGTGTCGATCGGCTCAAATACCATTTCAGAATCTGTGGAGGCTATTAGTCTTAATTGTATTGAGATCTGTAATTAGCATGATTTGGGGAGTTTGTCTAATCTTTCATTACTTGTCATGGTGGAGAATAAGGTAAGTTTAGAGGCAATTATTTTTCTTCCAATTCTAAATAAGGGTGTCATTATTGATAAGATTCTTCCATTAACTGAGGAATCTTCTCGACGTTGTTGAATGAGGTTGAAGATGTTGTGACTTTGGAGAAGGTGTTTAGTGGGCTAAATTTTTTTCATACTCCTAGTTATTTGAACATGTCAAACTGTTTTATTGGCCAATTGTGTCATTTCTAATCGTTTCTCTCTATCCTTTGGAATAGTTGTTTTCCTTCATGGATTCTGTTTGTGATACGTGGTCATCACTCTTTTGACGTAATCATTAGTGATCCTATTTCTTTTTAATACAGCGTTTCTTTTATTAACTTTTTTTTTTTTAATATCTTCATTTTAACAAGGAATCAAATGGAATGTTGTTTAAGAGAATTTTAGAAGTTAGGGGTTAGACTTTTGAAATGATAACCAAAACTTACTCCAAAGTTTAAGAGCTAGTTGAAACCACTCACACTCACACTCGCATGTACTTCTATTTTAACAACTCACCACCATGTCACATTTTCATTTTCTTTTTACAAAAACTTGATGGAAATGTTGTTTTGAAACAATTTTGAAGGTCGAGAGTAAAATGAAACTTTTGAAATAATAGAGACATAATTGAAACCTATCCTTTAAGTTAGGAGTATAGTCTCGTATGTTTTAACCTTTAAAAGAGCATATATCTTTTCAATAATTTTTTTTTTGGTTTTACTAGATTTTTCCTTTCTAAAAAAAAAAGAATAGATTACAAAGTAACCAAGTTTAATTTTCATTTATTTTCATAAAACTAAAAACAAGAATCTATTTTAAAAGAGCATATATCTGGTAAATTATCTAGTCTTCGAAGGATATCAAATTCTTCGAGACAACTCTCCTAAATTTCATTTTACTAATTACAAACCATCTAAACCTTCTCTACCTTATGAATTTGATGAATGTGATTTTTCATAATTTAAATAAGGAAATTGACATTTTTTACACCCAAATTTTTGGAGTTGGATTTTTTACCCATTTTAAATTTTGAAGTTTTCTGACCCTTCAATATGTATTTTTTTTAACCATTTTTTAATTTTGGTGAATGTGCAATTATAAAAATACCTTTAAATTTTCTAACTCTTAATTCTTTGTTTAGAAAAATCTCAAATTTGTATTGGGTTGAATAATAGAACAGGAAAGATTGAGTGAAACTCCAACTATAGCTTTCTCGATATACAGGACGAAATTTGTGTAATTCCATAAACTCATCTCTTTCAAATTCCTCTAACCCATTAAAGAAAAGAAATTTTAGTAAATATTGGAAAAAGGACACCAGATACGGGAGAGTGTTTTCGCGTTTTTTTTCTTTTAATTTGGTGCATCAAAATCTCAAGCTTTAGTGTATTGAAATTTTTAGTTAGTTAAAATTAAATTGAGCAAAATTCAGGTCGAGATTCATGCAATGTCAATTGATATTGCATTAATCGAGATTGCATGAATCCTTGGACGGGATTATGCTCGGGTTATGCAATTTCGCATGAATCTTGGCTTGAGATTAGTGCAATCCATGAAATTGATTAAAAGCCCGAGATTCTTGCAATCTCGACTGAATTTGCATAATCCCGACTTAGGATTCATGTCATCTCAATTGAAATGTATGAATCTCGATAGAAAGTCTAAGCCCAAGCCTATCTATTGATCAGTCGAAGATTGATGAGTGCCTTGTTGAGATAATGGAGCCAAAACAAATAATTTGTGTCCTAATGAAAAGAATTTTTAGCACTATTAAGAATTCCTATAAGGAGTAGGACATTTTGTCAATATTGTTTTCTTATAAGGATTGAGATATTTGACTTCCTATAAATAGAGTCCTTCTGTTAAAGTTTTATTTGTACATAATCCAAATAAGAGAGACTTGAGTGGTTGTAGGCAGCGTGTGAAAGGAGTCTTTATCCAGTAGGTTTTGTGAGAGTGTTCTCAATTATGTAATCGTAGGTAGTTATTGTTAGGGTACTTAGTAGAAGCAAGATAGTCATTGTATAGTTTGAGTGAGATCTTCATTGTAATACTCTCATAGTAAAACCTGCTTCTGCAATAGACTAAATGTAGTCCCAAGATTGGGGTAAACCAGTATAATCTATATAGTGTTAAGCTTTTCTATCCCTATCTCTTATTCCTTTATTATTGTTACTTACTTATCTGCTTTTAACACATGTGGAAGAGGAAAATCAAATAGTTCATGTTCGAAGAACTTACAGGAGGATCAATTGATTACAGGATGATCGATTGATCTATATTTTTTTCGCATCAATTGGTATCAGAGTGTTTGGTTCAAAGGGTGATGGGATCACTAGAGAAGTCAGGTTTTGAAAGAATCATGAAGTTCGATGGGGCCAATTTCAAATATTGGAAGATTCAGATTAAGGATTTATTGACTTGCAAGAAGTTACAAAAAGCTTTAAAGGAACGACCAATAAGGATGAGAGATGATGATTGAGAAGAGATGGTTGAAAAGGCAGTTGTCATTATCAGATTATGTTTGTCGATGAATGTGGCAAATCTCACGGCAAATGAAACGATGATAATAGGTCTGATGAATGCACTATATAACAGGTATGAAAAGCCTTCAACTAATAATAAGGTATATCTCATAAGGAGATTTTTTACATTTGCATGGAAGAGAATACTTATGTCAATTCCCACATAAATGAGGTCACAAATTTAGTCAATCAATTGACGTTAGTTAAGATTAATTTTAGTAACGAAGCTAATGCTATTTTCTTAATAACATATTTACCTGAAAGTTGGGAATGATGAAGCCTACAGTGTTCAATTCGTTAGGGGACAAATTTCTGAAATATTCATGAATTTGTGATGTGATAACTATTGAAGAAATTCGTAGGAAGGAGAGTGGAAAGGAATATACTTCCAAACAAGACTCAACATTAACTGTTCAAGAAGGTAAAAAGAATGTTGTATCTAACGATAGGTAGAAAAGTATAACAAGAGGAATTTGAAGATCTAATGTTTTCACTGCCACAAAAAGAGTCACATCAAGAAATACTGTAAAATATTAAAGGAGGATCCTAAAAGGTATATGGCAGAGACAAATGCAGTTATGGATGATGCCCTCGTCTGTGTTGAGAGCAACACGACAACAGGAGACCAGTCATCAGAGTAGATAATAGACAGCGCAACTTCAGTAAATATATCTTCAAATAGGAGATAAGGTAATCACGACCACGTGAGAATACAGAATGAAAAACTTTCCAAGATTAAAGAGATTGGAAATATACAACTAAAGACTAGTAGCAAGAATGAGTTACTTTTTCTAGATGTCAGGAATGTATTGTTGGGTGTGTTGCCCTAAAATCGTAGTTTGTATTTATATAAAAACAAATATATATTCAATAAAGTTTTATTCAATCAAATTGTTGTTGAATTCATAGAATTGCATTGTCCAAAATCCAATAAACTAAACATCCAAGGTTATTATCATGTAACTGGGACAATATATCTATTGGGTATATATATGATATACTGGGTATATATTTGATATACCCCTAATATACAAGTGGATAATGTCCCGGGAATAACCTAAAGGGTCTATAGTATATGGATAAGGTTGGATACTTTATCCTGGCAACACTATGGATACAACCCACTTTGTAAATGTTATAGACGACTCGATCCAGGTCGTTCGTGTGGAGACATGCGAGTGGGGTATCCTATACAATGAGTTTGTATAAAACCGGACCACGAAATAGCCAATCTTTAGATGTAACACCATTAACTAACAGATTACTATTTCTTAGGATGATCAGGCAACTCATTCTAAATCTTGAGTGAGTTATGGCCTCCTGCCCGTGAGGGCTCGTCCTTTAATCCGTATGGGTGAGAGTGGCCCGAGTCAACGACTCAATATTCCTACCATTTTAGGGACAAGACCAAGTGGGGAGCTGGGAACATAACTTCACAAGATGAAATTCACTCCTCCCCGACTTTAGGGAGTAGATGAATGTTCTCTTAAATGTTGACTCTGGGACTTCAACAAGGGGCCCCAACCTCTCACTGGCCCTAGAGGGACTTCCGGTTATTGGTCGGACCATAACTAGGTTGTTCATTAGAGGAGCAGTAGTATTTAAAGAGTAAGATGTAACTCAGGGGTAAAACAGTAATTTGACCTAGCTTGAGTTACGAGCACTCGTGAAGGATTGACTTGTCATTAAAGGTCATATATCCATGAATATGAAAATATTCTACACTGAGAAGAGTGCAACTGCGGGTCTTTAGTGGAGTGACTTGTAGTTAACGAATGTTGATTAACTCGGTCAATGAGTTTGATCGATTAATCTCGCATCGTTGGAGCTTCTGATCTGTAAGTCCATTAAGTCCCCTTGTTAGCTCATAACGGGTAAAATGTGGATCAAGTTTTTGGAAAAATTTAAAATGTTCAAATTGCTCGAGGGATTGTATGTATAGTGATACATTATAATATATAGTTAATTCTAATTAAAACTATATATTATGAGATAAATTATTTGAATGAGATTCAAATAAAATTAATATGAATACTGATTCCTATTAAAACTATAGTTTAAAAATAATATGTATATGTACATTACAACTATAGGTTATAGGAGAGAAATGTTATAGAATATGATTCTATTTTTGTAATAAATAATTAAGAGTTAATTATTTATTTGATATAGGACTAAGCCAGCAACAAAGACAATTAGAACAGATCACGATGATCTGCCACCAATTCAAGAAGAATAATTGGGAAGTCAAAGAATATGAACATGTTCTTTAGGTTATTAGGGATTATCCCCAGTTGTCAGACTAATGGGTGAATTGATGAAGTCGCGTCAGCGAACAGTTGCATTAGAGAAGATGAACCCAATAGGTGTTGAGGTAGATAATGGAGTTTCAATTCTATCAGCATACTTGAATATAGTTGTCAAGTCATCTGTGGGAAGCTCTTTCTTCAATAATTAGTGTTTTGGGACAAAGAAGGAAGTGAAGATTTTTCAAGAAGATCAAAAGTTGTTGCAAAAGAAGCTTTTGAGTTTTCCAAGATTATCAGCGATTACTATTGCAGTAGAGGCAAGATCTCGACACGACACGTCGACATGACATCAACACTTGGGGGAAAATGATTTTTCTCTTCTTAGCGATGATATAATAAAATATCATCGAAATGTCGCGAAAATGTTGATATCTCGACGATATTCAGATAGACCAAGAGTGTCCAACCGATGATAACAGACTAAATGAGAAAGGAAAGAGGGGGAGGGGATTTTTATAGGAGGTGCTCTCCCCTCCCCTCAATCCATTTTCGATGTGGGATTGGGGATGCCTTTTTTTTTTTACTTCTTTTAAATTCTAATAATATATTATTATTATTATTATTTATTCGTTTATTTCAATTTTTACTATTAAGTATTAACCTATTTTTATTCCAATTGATTTTTTTTTTCAATTTTTCTTTTTAAATTTAATTACAAAATTTTCAAATTCCATTTATAATAATTTAATTTAATCATCATATGTACCCGTGTTTAAATATTTCATATGTAATTAAAACATATAAATTATTAATTATCAATAAAACATAATTAAGCCCATTGAACTTCACTTTACTCATTCAAATTATTTTCATCAATTTTTATTATCTTGTTCTGACATTTCTATCGACGTCGACATTTTCATAAGTAAGTTACTCATATTTATGATAGTTAGAAGTGATCAATTATAGCTTAATTAAGCTACAATTGAAGTTTTGTTTACTAATTATAACAATTTTTATTATTTTTCACTATTTCAGTGATTTTTTCCCAAATATCCGTCGACATCGACATGTCCGTAATATCGAGACCTCAATATTTCTATCGACATGAACATTTCGAGCCTTGTTTCCACTAAATCTTTTTTCTTCTCCTATTTGCCTTTTTTTTTTCTTTCCTCAATTATACAATAGGTGGGATTGTGAGTGGGGATTCAACGTTTTACCTACGTAGTTGAACTATTTTTAAATTGGCGTATTTTGTTTACGATCCAACTTGATTCCTAAAAGTGTAAGGTATTTTCGTAATCACATTTTCACAAAAAAAAAAAAAAATCAAAAGGTCTAGAAAATGTAATATTTATAAAGGAGCCAAAAATTAAATCCAAAAAGTTTTAGGGTGTCAAAAATGTCAATTTTCCATTTAAATAGGACCAGAAAATAAATTTCTGTACTCAAAGAAAAATAGACCTGCCAACTATGTCCTCGCCGAACAATTTAATTTGCTTACGTGTAATTTACTCAAGGAAACATCCAAAAACATCGAAATAATTCATAATGATCTATTTGATTTATTATCCACGTCAACGTCCGATTTTCTCAAGCGTAAACTATAAAAGTCAAATAACTTTTGCAGTATGCTTAACACCACTTGATGAAAGTTGACAACAGATCATGAGTACGTGTTTTAATTTGTAAAGTCTGAAATTATCTGCTAGGTTAACTTTTCTTTATCTATATTTTATTTCAATTTTATTCCATTTTAATCTTTAAGCCATTCTGTTTAAATCACTAAATTTTATATAAAAAAAATTAATTTAGTATTTTTTTAGTTAGATTACAAATTTTGATTTTATGCTTTTTACAGTTGTGTTTATTAATGCTTTTACTCTAAAAAGTTTTTTTGAATGTAATTCAAAAATAACTTTTAAAGTTTCGTCTATTTCATCCATATAGTTTAAATCTTAAATTGATAGGTGTCTTAACCACTTGAGCTATGCTCGATTTGGCATTGATATTTGAGATTCATTGTAAGATAATTTCTTCTCTTGATTTTTTTGATGATCTGTCTTTTGGCTTGTTTTCTAGATGATTGACTTATTGACTTCTTGATGGACCTCCAACTATTTGATCTTCCTTGGTAATTGGCCTCTGTTTTGCTGATCTTCTACCTAATTCTCATGGACCTTCAGAGGGGTTTTTATCCTTCCTCTCGGATCTTTAGAGAGATTTTAATCTTCAATTGATTCTTTTTGGGATTATGAATGACCCTCTCTATTTATAAAGTTTTTTATGGTCTCAAGTTGACTGCACTAACTTGAGCCTTGTGCTAACTTGAGTCTTCAACTAGCTTTACCCTCGTACTAGGTTGGCCTTGGGCTCCTGGGTCAAGCTTAGTGGCTTTATTTGATTTTTTTTTTAATTTTATCTTCAATTTAATTTTGAAGACATTTGTCAATTTGTAATTGATCCCAAATGTAATTCTGTCATTAATTTAAGATAATGATGTGTCAATTTGTGATCGACCGAAATTTATCACTCAATAAAGTCTTATTGTCTACTTCATCAGTTTATAACACTTAAGTGACACGTCACTATCATGCTGGATTGTATTATTTAAAGGATTAGTGGAAGGTTGATTTTAAACAAGTTTATGCATTTGGTAGTTTTAAATGTTGAGAAATTTCGTACACAAGACTATCTAATCCCTTTGTTCACACTACAATTTTTCTTTTATAAATAATCTTGTAGGTTTTAGGACTTCACATCATTTTCTAAATGATATCGATGTGTTGATAACGAATGAGGGTAGTATCCATATACTCTCCATAATACTAGTAATTATTTTTGAAAGTGTTTAGTGGATGGAGTTGATGAAATGAGTCTAATTGACATAAAATTGATAACTAAAAACAATTAGATAAATAAAATAGAAATTAAAATTTTGAACGAATAGAAACAAATTGAGGCTAATTGAGGCTAAGTAAAAAATTAAACAAAAAGGAAGGTTTAGAATTTAGGAAAGTGAAAAAAACTACTTAAGAACTAGACCATTCACACCCATAACCCTCAGTTTCAAGTATTAAAATTGTTCTAAGTTACCTTGTTTTGAGTTTAGAGTATCAAATTTTTCCGTAAAATGCACATATAAATAGTTAAACTTGTTCATATACACATTGTGTTGGGTCTTGGTAAAATATTGGAATGGAAGTTGTCCCATCAGAAGAATACAATGATAGTCTCCAAGTGCTAGAAGTTGTCCCACCTAAGAAAAGTATAAGGAGGAGGTGTGTTCCAACTACTATAAAAGGAGCTAATAGACTTGGGATTTAATCATCTCAACTGAAATACTTTAAGCTTAGTATACCAGCTCTAGTTAACTGAACAGTATTTGTTTTGAAAGAGTGTTTTGTGTAATTGGGGTCGGAGAAATCTGTGTGATTGTAATATTTTTTCACATATTAGATTTTTCCTTCTTGACCGTGGTTTTATCTCCAATTTGAAGTTTTTCCATGTTAATTCTTTTCTTTATTTTATTACTTTCTTTAAATTTTTTAGTTATTTTCTGCTTATTCTTGCGGTGGAAGTAAGAGAATTTTTACCACCAAGTGGTAACAAAGCTTTAGGTTTGTAGTTTCTAGAATTTCGAAGTATGCTCTATGGTTGCAGCATTGTCTGAACTTCTACATCATAAAATATTTCTTGAAACAAGTTACGGTTCTATGAATAGTGTGGGGTTGTTCACTATTTGCAAATTTGCTAGGAGTGTGAAACAAATATGTCATTTTTTATGAGTCTAGTGAAGATTGATGTGGAGATATTTGACGAAATGATCAACTTTGGTTTGTGGCAAGTGCAAGTCAATGATTCGCTGATACAATATGGGTTACACAAGGCGTTGAAGAGGACCGAGTGAAGATGCTTCTTAAAAGTTAAGCGGTGATGGTGGTCTAATGGAGTCCAGTGGTGGTTCCAGCAAAGGTTCTAAGAAGTCTAGCATGAGTGATGAAGATTGTGAGGAAACGAATTTAAGGGCTACAAGCGCGATACAAACAGGTTTAGCTGGGAAGCCAAAGAACTTTAGGAAAAGCTTGAAACATTGTATCAAGCAAAGGGCATCTCAAATCGACTGTACCTGAAGCAACAGTTTCACACGCTGTGAATGGAGGAAGGTGCGAAAATTTCGGATCATCTGAGTAATCTCAATAGCATCATCTTTGAGCTAGAGGAGATCGAAGTGAAGATAGATGATGAAGATAAGACACTCAGGCTCATCTTATCACTTCCACCTTCTTATAAACACATGAAGTCGATCTTGATGTGTGGGAATGATACTTTGAATTCTTTTGAGGCTGCTAGTAAACTGTTGTCAAAGGAAAGAAAGTTGAAGAGTGAAGGTCGTACTTCACATGAAGATTCGGCATTGGTAGCTAGTAATTGGAAGAAGAAGAAAGACTTCGTACAAAAGAAAGCTTGTTGCTGGGAATGCGGACAGTCTGGACACATGAAGAAAGATTGTCCCAATAAAGTCGGTTCGTCAAAAGGCTATGAGTCGGATGCTGATAGTGTTTCTCTCATCAAGGGAGACGATGATTAGTTCCTTTGAAGAGAGAGAGAATTCATTCTCATGGTATGTCTGCTTTACCATGATAGAGAATGTGATGTTAGTGGTTTCACAAGTTTACACATGGGCATTGACTTGGCGGTTATGCAAGGTGTGTGCGGAAGAAGTTATGTCCATGGTTGAAAAACTTCCAAGTGAGCCAAGTAGGTGGAAGTTGCTCGATAAATCTCAGCAGGATTTAATCACATGTGACGAGGAAGAAAAATCATGGAAGGCGACATTCCAAGTGATCTACTTTTATAGTGGAGTAGGCTATAATGCTCGGAATTGAGAGTTATGATTGTTGGTGAAGACAATGAACACAGTAAAAGCTATGAATTTTTCAACATCTTGCCAAGGTGGAATTTGTTGGGTTTTGGCAAAATATTGGAATGGAAGTTGTCCCTCATCGGAAGAATACAAGGATGGTCTCCAAGTGCTAGAAGTTGTCCCACAGCGGAAAAGTACAAGGAGTAGGCGTGTTCCAACTACTATAAAAGAAGCTCATGGGCTTAGGTTTTAATCATCCCAATTGAAATACTTTAAGCCTTATATACCAGTTCTAGTTAACTAAACGGTATTTGCTTTGAAAGATTGTTTTGTGTAATTGGGGTCGACAAGAGAAATCTGTGTGATTGTAATAATTTTTCACATAGTGAATTTTGCCTTGTGGGTCGTGGTTTTTTCTCCGGTTTGGAGTTTTTCTATGTTAATTCTTGTGTTTCTTTTCTGTTATTGTTTTCTTTAAATTTCTCAGTTATTTTCTACTTATTCATGCGATAGAAGTAGGAGATTTTTTTCCCATACGTTCTACCCACACAATTCTGAATAAAAACTTAGGGTGCGTTTCGTTGATAATCAGAAAACATAAATTTGAAACAAATGATTCAAGAAAAATTAGAGTTGTTTCTTTGTTATGAGTATTTTCAGATATGTGTTTGGTAGCAGATTTGGTAATTGAATCTCATTTTAAAAAATTGTTCAATGTGTGTTTAGTAATATATTTGTAAACTAGAAGTAGTTACAAACTAAATTTTAGTTTAATCTATACTTATATTAATTAATTTATTAGCATTTTTTTTATAAATTTTGTATAATTATTATTTTACAAATGTTATATAATTTAGAATATCTTACATTTTACATGTTTTAATTTTAACAAACATAAAATGAGTTTATAATATGAAGTAATATATTTATCAAAGTTTTTATCATTTCTAATGTAATTCTGCATCTTAAAAATTTCAAATTCTGAATCTGAAAACACTGAAAAGATAAAAAAGTCATTTTTAGAATTTATACTATTTTGATCACAAAATCGGGAAACAGTTTTAAAAATGAATCTCCAAAATCCTCCCAAACACGTATTCGTTGAATCCATTTGATTCAGTGAATCTGAAAGCAAAAAACAGAATCCGAATTTCCAACCAAACAGACCCTTTTAACATTTTTGGTCAAAGAAGGGTTGAGTGGTAAGCGTTTCAGATTGTCTTGAAATTTTTAGAACATAGATGTCGAAGTCGTTTTGAGCAAGTCAAATTCCAACTGACCTTGACTTAGTCAAGTTTGTTGATTGGATCCCTCGGTCAAGTCAATACTTCAGAAAATCAGCAACTAAAAGCTTTGAAATATACTTGCAAGCTCCAAGGAAGAGGCATAATTGATCCTTGTTCATTTTGAGCACATTTGATTTTAATGGCAATTGCTTTACTCATTTCATTTCGAGTTGTACTTACTTTATTCATGAGCTAAATTATTTTTGTCCTTTTATGAAATATCTTAGTTGATTTTTTTTTTTGTAAAGTACAAGTGTCAGTGGAATGGAGCGCTCGCCACTTCAACTCACTTCTTCATGGTTTAACTTTCACCGAAAAAATTCTTTCTCTATCACTTGAATCTAGCCACATAAGTAATTAGACTAGTTTTAATGTAGTACTTAAAAGATTAGGATAGGACGGATCTCATGGAGTTAATATGGGATGAATCTTAAGAAATAAAATGCATAAATAAACTACCTAGGCCATAAAACAAATGGTTGAATATTTATTATTAATTAACCTAAAATAGTAGAACAAAGTTTACTATGAAAGGATAGAATGGTGAACGCTCTACAGATAACTTGTATAACTTTATAACGCTAATATATGAAGCAAAGGGCTTGGTTTCTATTACTGGTTTCCTTGATTTTGTTACACTTTAGTTTTAAAAACCTCACACCAATTATTTGTCACCTAAACTGAGCAGACGCCAAAACGTTCACAAAAATCAATTTGACTTAGTGTCCCTGTTTGGAAATTAAGGTCTCTACACAATTTTCATAGTTATATATATTCAACAAACTAAAGCAATCACACACTAAGAGATTAAAGGGAAAAGACAATAACGACACAAATAATTTTATACTAGTTCACCCAACAGTGGCTACGTCCAGTCTTCCGATAAAATGAGGGTTCCATTAATATAAGTATATGAGATTAGTACAAGCACTCAAATACCTCCCTCAGATGTTCACCCTCCAGAGGTCTCAACAAAAGCCTTCTAGCTTCTAAGTATTCTAACACACTATACTTACATAAAAGAATTTAATTATCCCAAATTATGTCAATCTTACTTGGCCTCTTTGCTGCAAAAACGCTCGAGTTGCTTGTTGAGGACAATGATACCCCAAGTACCACAAGTATCTCCACAATTGTATGATATTATCCACTTTGGACATAGTTCTCACAGCTTTTCTTTTGGTTTCATTCAAAAGACTTTATACCAATAGAGACAATTGTTATTTCTTATATACCATAGATCACTTCCCTAGTTAACGTGAGACTTTGTTTGCATTCACTTTACAAAACCCAACAATCCTCCCCTCGAACAAAGTACCGCTGAGCCTTCCCTAAAGTAGTCACTCATCTGTCTACTCTCGGACATGGAACAAGAGTTTATTACACCATGACTACATCTTCTAAAGCTCACCACTTCTTTGTTCAGCAACTGAGGATTTTACCGATACATCTAGATTTAGGTCATGGATCTGATACCACTTATTGAAGATAACGGTACCCAAGTATCCAAAATATCTCCACAATAGTATGATATTGTGTGTTTTGAGCATAGCCCCACGGCTTTGTTTTTTGCTTCACCCAAAAGGCCTCATACTAGTGGAGATATTATCTTCTCTTATATACCATGGATCATGTCTTCCCTAGCCAATATGAGACTTTGTTTGCATTCACCTTACAAACCCAACACCGCTGCCTCTGAATCTCCCCAAAAAAGCTCTTAATTTTGACTGTAAACCCATAAAACGCAAAATTACAGCTTTTATAACATCATTATAGCACTATGGCGCTACGGACAGAAAACATCCATGCGCAACTCATTGTGACAGCACCGCAGCTTTCTTAGCCAAACTGGCTTGGAGCGCCTCGCTTCTTCCTTTCTTCATTCTTGATTCCTCCCGACTCATCCCATGATTCGCAACCGTTCCCATGAAACAAACTTAAAATATCTTTCCTTGTATTTCTTGTGGTGCATTGAACCCTCAAAATTATTGTAATATAAGTATACCTTTGAAAATTACAGAATTGTTGCGACTAAATCCAACTAACAATAGAGTTTAATTGTAACGACTTTGTAGGCTTAGAGAGAGAATACATATGATTTTCTAGAATATTCCCTATAATTGCATATAAGGAAAACTTTGATGCCAATAGACAATAGAGTGAGCTCGACTTCTCCATGATTCGTAAGTTTGGGGCCAAATTTGAAAAGTGTTGTCTATGAAGTTTCGAGGAAATTTAAAGTGGTGGAAAATTTAAAGCAATGTCGTGGAGGAAAGGAAAAAATAAAAAGATTCTTTCTATTTCTTTTAGAATATAAAAATGTTATTTTCTACCTTCTATTCTAATTCTAACTAAAACAAAACAACCAAACACAAAACTGGGTCTGTATCGTTGATTTGGAATGTTTAATGGGAATATGAAAATTGTCTTCTTTTTCTTTTGCTAAGTCCAAATTAAACTTATTTATTTATTGCTTTGGAAGCTACCGTACGGCGTAGACTTCTGTTTAGTCCAACGGAAAATATATATACTTTTCTATCTTCGGGGGAAAAAGAAAAATCTTAAATATATAGTTTAATTCTTGTGTTCGATTTTCAATTTCGACCTTCTAAAAGTTTCAATCCTATTGAATTTTCTTTTTTTTTTATTGCCACTAATTGCTAAAAGAAATTGTTCATAAATTTGTTGGGGCAAGAATTTTAAATCTACGCTCCGATATGGTGCTAAGTCCAACAAATTTTGATACTTAAATTAACAAAATGTTTAGTTAGTTTAGAGTAACAAAAGGAGGGTGGTGAGAACATCTCTCACCCTTCAGAGGTAGTCTCCTTAGATCGGTTCCAATGAATCGACTCAACCAGGTCCAGTCGACTTGAATCTGGTCTAGTTGGGTTGTTCAACCGATGTTGTTTGACTCGGGTGGCTTGACTCATATCGCTTGCCTAACATCAATTCATATATGTGTGTGTTTGTATATATAGAGCAAATCATTTTGGATTTTGCTACCATAGGTTAAACTATATGGGAGTGGTTATTTTGTGGGTTGAAGAATCGAAACTTCAAAATTAGATAAAGTAATAGATATCTTATCTATTGAGTTGGAGGGTAATCTAAATCTTTCTTTTATTCTGCATGTTTTATTTCACCACACTAAAATATATAACAGGTTAAATTTCAATTAATAAAATATATTTAAAAGTCACATCAACAATCTTGTGTATGAATTTTAATCCATAGTTCCACCTACAATAATGAGTTGGTTGAAAGAATAAATCCCTAAAAAGTAAAATTGAAACGTTCAAAAGACAACAAATAAATTTGAAAAACTATATAGATATTAAAGATTAAATTACACATAAAAAAAAAGAGGTGATTTGTCCAAAGTTATGATGTTGCACTTATTGTGAGTGGTTTTTTCTTAAGTTTCTTGGAAACTTCCTTGGCTGTTGGAGTCGGCAAGGACAAAATCTTATCGGCTGTATATTTCTGTTTATGACTAAGACAACACGACCAGCCTCCCTCTCTTGTCATTTTATTTTATTTTATTTTTGAAGCCGGTGTATTTACTACTTTGATTAGTTGATGGGGTCATTTTTTTGACATTTTCCTCCTACTTATTTGATACAAAGAGTATTAATGTTTATCGTTTTTTCTTTCCATCATTGTCCTTTCAAGCTAGCCCCACTTTTCAAAAATTGCTCCATAAAGTTTTTCTTCTTTATTTTCATAAATTTCTTTTTCTAATGATGTGTTGTTGGATTATAATTATAATTGGGTAAAAATATTATTTTAATTCCAGTATTTTTAACTTTGCTTTATTTGGAGTACTTTGCTTTATTTGGTTCATGTACTTTCAAAAGGATTGTTTGATCCTTGTACTTTCACCTTTGATTCATTTGAGTTGTTATGGTTGAATGATAAATTTCGATTAATTATTAAATGTCATGTCACAAATTTAAAATTATATCTAGGGTCGATCACAAATTTACATGTGTTCTAAATTAATTTTAAAATCGACTAATCAAATTATGTCACGTGTCTCTCTTATGGTTGTCCGATGAAATTAACTGATTGGATCAAAACTCATGAAAAGACTGGACCCAAGCCCATGACCCATTACACCCATAGACTCATATAAGATCCACCAAAGTTCTATAAATAGAGGGGGCCACCTCTCATTTGAGACATTCTAAGAGATCCAAAAGAATGAGAGATTCAGAGCCATCAGAGTGTCGAGATTCGTCTACAATTATTCCGAGTCAAGCGAAACATCCAAAGCCAACAAGACTAGAAGAACTGAAGACTTGAAGACTACAAGACTTCAAGAATTCTGAATCTTCTCTTCACCAAGCAACCGATCAAAGAACTTCACAAACTACAAGCCGAAGACTTCACAAGCCGAAGAGCTGCCGAAGACCTCCTGAGCCGAAGTACTCCATCAAGCTACGGATTTCGTCAAGCGAGTGGAAGACTTTATCAAGCCACAAACTTCGTCAAGTATCAAGCTTCACAGCCGAAGACTTTGAAGATTCTTCAATACACTGGAACCTAAAGACACAAACTCATCCATTCGAGAACAAGCTTACGAGCCCTCGAATTAAAGTTCACACTTGAGAGAATTAATCAGAGGATCATACATTAGAGATCGTAACACTACATATATTAAATACAAATACAAGTTCATTAAATTCGAGTTTTCTCTTTGAATTTCTCATCGAACACCTATACTTTAATTTCAAAATGTTTGTTTTGGTCTTTGTACTTATAAAAAGTGATCGTTTTGGTCCCTTAATTTTGTTTTTAATCTCATTTTTATATCACAATTTCAACTCGACGCGACACTACACTCAATATATTTTTTTGAAATATAACAATCACTTTATATTAAATGCTTTTCGTTATGTGTAGTATTTATATTAAAATTTTGCAATTTAGGGACCAAAACGATCACTTTTTAAAAGCAGAAGGATCAAAATAATATTTTAATAATTTGAATAATTTTGTGACATTATTTCAAATTATACTATGATATTTTTTAGTACAACATATGAGAGTGGAGATTCGAACCCGTAGGATATATGTCTGAACAAGTTCAACTATGTTTGGTTTGCCAAATTATAACTTATTAACTTTTGGACCTTTGAAAGAATATAACTTACTAGATAATTAGCTGCCAAGGTTTCCTATGAATGTGCATATATTGACTAGCCTTGAGACAGGTCCTCAGAAGTCTAGATAAGAAACTTTTCTATAGTTTACTTATTTAGCCACCACTCAAATAACAATTACTGATCTTTCAAAGGAAGATTTAGCTCCAAATATTTATGATATCAAGGAGCATAGTTCAACGGTTAAGACATGTTTCTCCTTTTCGAAAAGTTGGAAGTTCAATTTTCATTGTCACATTTATTGTACTAAGAAAATAAAGTATATTAGAGTCTACTACACACTCTTTTGGTACCATCCTAATCTGATCATCCTCTAAAAATCAAATAGAAATGACATGATCAAGTACGAAAAGTTAGAGTATCCAGCTCTTGTTCACACTTCGGTAGAAATTACTTGAATATGCCAACTTTTTAAATGAGATTGTTTTCCACTTATCTCTGCTGCAATTTCATGGTGCGATAATTTAAGTACTCAACCTAACCTTTCAGGTTAGAACTACGCATATAGAGATTAATGTACATCCAATTTTGCTCATTGATCTTCATCGTCATCTATGATATTGATTGAAGTAGGCTGATTTGCCTATCCATTGAAGATGTTGGTGCAACTGTAAGATGGGATGTTCCATCATGCTGAGAAGATGTTGCAGCAACATGATGCTGAGGTTGTTCTTTCACTGCAAGTTCAACAAACTTGTTTAACTAGGGGCTTATTTCAATGCTCCCTCTTGTCCTCATTTTCTTTTGTGTTTTTTTTCCTTCTGGACAACTTTTACTGTTTTGCTAGTGAAGCTATGAGGGCCTCATCCCGTAAAAAGGATACTATACACTATAAAAAATAAGACTTTCTGCGGCAGCGTTTTAGCGACGTTTTACTGTGGATGTCACTATAACTCATTTTCAACTACATTTTTTATAATGGGCGTCGCTGAAAACCGTTAATAGTGGCGTCGCTGATTAGATTTTCAGCGACGCACTGTTGACTTTCAATGTCACTTAAAACAATTTTCAGCGACACCACTATTAAAGATGTCGCTGAAAACAATTTTTAGGACACATTTATTAAATGTGTCACTGAAAATACTTTTAGAGACGCCGCTGAAAGTTTTAGATTAGAAACCCCAACCCCTTTCCCTTCCTCTTTCGTGATTTTTTTCCAAACCCTCGCCGTTTTGTTCTTCAGTTGCCCGTCGATGCTCCTTTGCCATTCCATCTTCGCTCCATCGCCGTTTCGTCTTCGTGGGTCTTGTCGTCAGTCTTCACCGCTCTTTCGCAGTTCCGTCGTTGGCGATTTTCACCGTGGGTCGCTAACATCGCCACTACCATCTCATCACCACCGTTGCTATCACAGTGGGTCCTGCCTTGGGTTGCACTATGGGTATTGTCGTGCCTTTTCTCCGTGTGCCTCGTTGCTGCGTTGAGGTTTGCTTCAAAACTATGGATGTCTTTTATATTTTCTTTGAAATTGACATTATGGATCTTAAATAAGTATTGAAGTGTTTGTGTACTTATTATAATGTAAATTGAATGTATATTGTTTTGAGATGTTGCTGAAATTTATTTTTATGTGGTTTGCGGGAGTAAAAAAGTGATGGAGTGGGTTGGCTCGAGCAAAGTTATATGGAAGGGAGTTGAAATTGAAATTTTTGTGAAGTAGGTCGTATTGAAGTGGTAACTATGTCTTGAAACAGAAAATTTGTTCGTGAATTGATCTCGGAGAAATGGAATGAATGGTTAATATTTTACCTGTTGGGACCAAATTTAAGGTGATGTTTTGAGGAGATTAATAAGCTATATTTTTTTTCCCTCGACGTAATCTTTTGGGTTAGAGCTTTAGCTTTTATGGTGATCCAACATAGACGTTGTATTCTTTTATCTTATTTATGGTGAATGTTTATGAGTTTGAATTTTATGTTTGGATATGAATTTTACAATTTTTATTTTGAATTTTATGTTGGACATGACTATGAAGTTTATATATATGAATTTGATGTTTATGTTTTAGAGTTTTTTATTCAAACTCTAATGGTTTAAGAATATATATGAATCACCTCCAATTTTGATCTCTTTCTTGTAGGTTATATGAAAACTATTCCCGAAGAACCACGGGAAGTAGAAGTTTTTCTCTTTTGGGGTTATGAGAAATATTTTGATGTGTTGATGAGTGTGGCGTGAGTTTGGTGATGAAGTTGATGGATTTTGGTGATGGATTTTATTTTGGTGATGGATTTAGAAATTTATGTGTGAGTAATGGAGTTCATAGATTTTGAAGTTTATGTGTGAGTATGGGATGGATTTTATGTGCTGAGTTTGATGAATTTTGAAGTTTATTTGATTGGATTGTGAAGTTTTTTATTTTGAAGTTAATGTTGGATATGGATTATAACAAAACATTATTAATTAGAGTTTGATTTTTATGTCTAGTGACACATTATTAATTAGAGTTTGATTTTTTTCATTATTCTGTTATAGGATGTAATTGTCAAATCATAGAAAACGCTCACCAAGAAGATGTGGGTGAACATGTTAATCATAATGCACAGAGTATGTATTGATTTATATGAAAACAGTTTTTATTCCGTATGAGCTTGTTAGTATATTCACAAGTTCGGAGCATTTGAGTTGTCTATATTGTTCAAAGAGCATGACTATATATTTGTTCCATGTACTTATTTATATAAATTTTGATATAGTTGAGGTGTCAAGACTATCCCGAAGTTATTGTAATCATAGATTATGTTATGTCCATATGGGTTAGTTAGTATATTTACAAGTTAGCGGAGTATTTGAGTTGTTGATATTGTTTATAGATCAGCGTGGCTATATATTTGATGTGTGTACTTATTTATATCGATTTTGATATAGTTAAAGTGTTGTGAGTATCCTGCAGCTATGGTAGTCATTGTTTATGTTATATAGTCATAGTTGAAGTGTTGTGACTATCCTACACATATAGTTTAATTATGGTAGTCATATATTATCTTCATAAGGTTTCTATTTGTGTTCACTTCGTACGGTTTCATTATTTAGTGAGTTGGTGTATATATATTATTTTCATAGGTTTTGAAAGAGAGTTTGATTGTATTATCAAGTTAAATAAGTTTTGTTGTTAACATAAGTCGTGTTTTCATTTTTTTCACAGGATAGATTTTCTATGTCAATAGCGGCTGTGCAACAATCTTTGGGAAGAAGAACATCGTGGTGTTATTATTATTTTTTTTTGTTTTATGTAAATGAAGCTAATACTAAGACAACTTCTTCTTCGTTTCTATGAAAAAATATATTTTTTAATGTTATAACATATTTATAAAAGGCCTACACATTTGGAGGACTTTATGTACTCTTTTTTATATTATAAATAATTTTATTCACGTTTAATATATGTCGGTATTAATCACCAAAAGTATTAAAAAAGTGAAGTTGAAATGTCGGTTTGTAAAAACACTTTCAGTAACTCACGGAAATGCCACTGAAAGTAACTTTCAG
Source organism: Momordica charantia (assembly GCF_001995035.1). The sequence goes on from NW_019104637.1 coordinate 241,579, forward strand.
AGACGCATGGATACGTCGCTGAAAGTAACTTTCAGTGGCATTTCCCTGAGTTACTGAAAGTGTTTTTACAAACCGCTGAAAGTAACTTTTAGAGAGACATGGGTATGTCGCTGAAATTATCTTTAGCGACAACCATTGGTGTCGCTAATAGTATTTTTAGCGACAAGGTCAAAATGTCGCTGAAAGTTAAAATGACACGGAATCAGCGACGTTCTTAGCGACGAAATACCAAACGTTGTTAAATTTTTAGCAATTTTTTTTAGCTTTCAACGACGTTTTTAAAGCGTCTCTGAAAGTCTTTTTTCTTGTGGTGTATTATAGTCTCAGGTGACTATGCTACTAACATTTTCTTTAAAATATCAAGGTGATCTTCTGCTCCCATATTCATGCTCCTTAAGAGCTTCACGTTGCCCTTCCTCAGTTACAGCATTAACCTTGTCCCCTTGGTTACCAGCATTGGATGCCTTTGTTCAAGCATCATCTCCAGATTGGGTAACTGCAAACATTTCTTCGGTGTTTTCAGCCCTATAGTCTTTACAAATTTTCCTAGATTGGTGAATGACTTTGTGCACGATTGCCTCTCACTCTTCTTCTTCCAGGGGTTTGTGTTACTTCAGATGGGCCCAAATTACCCTCTTATCTTTGTTCAGACGTACTCCCTTATCTATCAGATGCAGAGAATTAGTGCATACAATTGTGGTGCGCGCAGTGCCACAACATATCCATCACTTAAGTTAGTTGGGTCACCTCCATATCATTTGGTTTTACCCATCTTTGTTTGTTTCCTTTAATTTTAGTTACTGTTTCTATTAGGACTCCTAATTGAATTATTTGGTTACATGTGTGCATAGGCTTAAAAGTAATTTCAAGGTAGTTTGGATAAATCTAGACCCCTAGTCTATTCTTCTTGCAGGTTAGAGCTAGTGCATGAGCAAAGGGCTTGACCCTTTTGTAAGGCCCCAAGCTCAGGATTCGGATTAGGATTCGAAATTCAGATTTGGCCCTTATCGCCCGACATTCTCCTGCATCTAGACAGCGTCAACTAGGAAGAAGTAGTGCACATTGTTAGTACAGGTAATAACTATCAATTTTTTTAAGCCTTTTCTTAACCATGCTTCCATGATCTCAGGATCTCTCTCATTCGAATGTGGTATCGGTTCATTTATGTAACCCTCCTCTTTACTCGGGAGTCACACCTTTTGAATTTGATTTTGAAATAGAGAGAACATTCCATCAGTGGTTGCAAGAAGAAAGCAAATGAAAAAGGAACAATAGAAAAATCCAAAAGAAGAAGGAAAATTTATAAGAGGTTACTAATAACTCTTGTTTTCAAGGTAAAGTTGAGTCTAATTAATGTTATTTTGAGTCTTAGTTGTGCAATATTGTTCATAATGTGCATATAATTGAGTTAAATTTGTTAATATACACTGCGCCTATCTTATTCTTGCATAACTTAGTAAAACCAATAGTTTTTGTTGCATAATCTAAGTTAAAACTCTATTTTTCAGCAGGAACATAATGTTGCTAAAGAAAAGCGTTGAATGCTTCAACCTTTCCCAGAAAATTACAAAATTCATGGCATTATCGATCTAAGTGCGTTGAGTGCACTAGTTGTTTTTCCAAAAGTTCGTAAAACATTTATTTCAAAGTCGTTTTAGGTCAGTGAAATCACAAACTAATCTAACTCAATCAATCAAGGATTGTTAGGCAATCCTTAATCAAGTCAAGTCTCTATGAAATCAACACCTACAATTCTTTAAATCGCTAACAACTCAACAAATCGACCAAGTCCTATATTGTTTTAGCTACTGAATCAACTTCGATCAACCCACGAAGCTACAATTTGAAGACAACATTTTTTCATTAGTTTTCAAGTCTTTTCTTTCATTCTTAATTATGTCTTTCATTTCATTATTGTTTTTGCTAGAGTTAGTCCTTTTGCTATATTGTAGGCTTATTCGAGAGAGGGAGTTTTCTATCAATTTAAACCCTAGTGAGTTTTATCACTCCCCACAGCTTGAAGATAAAGGATTAAGCTAAGTCTTGCAGAATTCTTGTATTTATCTCTTGAGAATTTAATTTTCAACTTGTTATTACATTGCTTTTTCATTCTATGAACAACTCTATTCTTAATGAAAATGAATTATATTTCTTCTCCATCTTTTTAAGTTTCTTCCTTTCTAATATTCGCTAAATTATCATCTAACTCTTCAGTGAATGCCTTAGCCTAATTTTTAAACTAAACACAACTGTTGAGGAATAAGAACGTCAAGCGCTCCATTGCTTAGCTTGAGTAATTTGACTTCTAAATTGATTCTTGAATTTGGGGTCTTAAATAATCAGACTAGTTGTAACCTACTAAAAAAGGTTGGGGTAAAATTGATTTCTTCAAGTTAAAATGGGAAGTAGATTTAGAAATAAAGTACTAAAACAAGACCGTTGACATATGATCTCTTACTCATTAAACAAAGGTTGGTTAAGTGTTCCATTTAGGATTGTAGCTATTCATAGACATATGCAAGGGTAAATATAACCTCCTAAACATCTAAAAACAGTTTGGGATGAGAGTTGAACCTAGTTTGCAATAGGCTGTGCATGTGCACGAGCACTCCTTATAGTTGTGTTTGAATAATTTGTGTTTGAATAATTTAAAGCTAGGCAGTAGTAGAAGGTTAGTCTTTTGATTTTTGTATTATATTTCAAAACCTAACTGATACGGATCAAGTTGCTGATAAACTACATGAATCAAATGAGCAATTACTAGAAGAAAGACAAGGAAAATTCAAGAGGCTTTCACACTACCTCTTAAAGAGCTGGTTAATGCACAAGAATTGACGAAGAATTTGGAGCCTAAAATTATTCACAATGTTACTTCAACGAGTCAAGAAGATAATGGAGTAAAGATGACATGGAAAAATTTGTCTATTTTGAGAGATGGCACGGACGACAAAAGAAGTTTGCAGAATTGTGAACAGGTGCCTTGGCAGATTGCACGTCTTGGGAGTTTGTGAAGTAAAAGTTGGTCAACCCTTACCCATACATCAAGCGCCTCCTACAGAAAATAAATAAGACCATTTAGAGCATTTATATATTTTTGGTTATGCATTTAAACATCTAGATTGATGTGCAATCAAGTTTTAATTTGCATGTCTTATTTTCTTCAATTTGTATTTAATACTTTTTGTAAGACTTTTGGCCTATGAACGTCTCTTGGCCTTTTTAAAGGCTTGTAATGCTCGAGATTATTCAGATTTGTGATATTGAAATCAAGAACTTTTGTTCGTGAAAACACATTTGGTGTTGCTTCTTTCAAATCTTGTTTTAAGTTTGATGTTAAACAGATTTATTTGGATTAGTCCCGATCAAGCTAATTCTAGAGTGAGCCGTTTAGGATTTAGGAGTGACCATCGTAGATTCTAGGTTTGATCTAAGAGTGATTCATTCTTCTAACCCTACTCTTGGTTGGAATATTTGTGAATATTTGCAAGAATCCTAGAAGGACCTGTAGCTTTGTAAACCCGAGCAACCTTGGTGTTAGGGTTGACTTTTTTTGTAGAAATGTGTGTCGGTAGTCCTGTTTGACCATAAAAATGAATCATTTCCCATCATTATTAGCTAAATAGAGTTACATATTCTTAAAGTAGAATGTGCATAGAACATTTCTGGATAATTTGCAATATATGGTACTTGAGGAAAAATATGAGAAAAATACGGCAAATCACATAATCTGTTTTGCAAGAAATTGCGCCTGGCACAATTTTGTAAGTCAACATCACCAAAACGTGTGTTTCACTTAATGAAGGGCAAGAGAGTCATTTCCAACATGTTTGAATGAAGCCAAAACCGTGAGTCCAAGTAAAGGAGGGTTTGTTTAGAGAATATCAACCTATTTCCACCTAAATTGATGAGAAGTTCAACCAACTTGAAGGCCTATAAAAGGGATCGCTCCCCCAGCAGCAAAGCATCCATTTCCATCCCGTTTTCATCTTCATTTATTCCTTTCTTAGCTGTAGATTTCGTTCATAAGCTTTGAAGTTATGTTTTAGTTGTTCTTTTCTTGTATTTTCACACTTTTACTTATCGTATTGCCTTTAATTTGAGTTTGTAGTTTCATTCTTCATATATTCTGTTATTTTCAAGTTCTTAACCGAGTTTACACTCCCCTCACACTCGAACAAGAAGAGGATTAAGCTAAACTCGTTATACGTCGTTATTATTCATTAAATTCAATGGAAATTCCTTTTTTCTTTAATGTTTTCTTGAGTTTTATTTCCTTTAATTATGCACTAATTTAGTTATCAACCTCTTTGTGGAATGTCTTAGCCAAAATTAACTGATTTCAAACATGCTCGAGATTTGCCAAGATTGCACCTGGCGCAATCTTGGGTTGGTTTCTAAAAAATTATCTTTACATCTTTTTCCCATTTGGCCACTAGGAATTTGATTTATGCACTAAAACCCAACTCTAAGGAGGGTGTGAGGTAAAATAATAGGAAGCCAATATGGGATGTGACTTAGACATAAGTGCATAAAACAAGATCCTAGACGTAGACCATCTAACCCATAAATGAAAATGAGTTGATAATTGCGTGATAGGATTGTAATCACACATAGAAATATGACTGTAGGTTACCCTAGCCTCTGCAGCAACTAAAAGCGGTTTGTAAAATAGTAGAACTCATATTCACAAGATTAGCCAAATAGTGACTGGTGCATTTTCCCAAAAGTGTGTATTTTCCATRTTTTCCATCAAAACTAAGGTAAGGAACAGAGATGTGTTTTATTAAATTGCTTGATATTTGAAACCTCAAACAACAACATTTTATCACTATTTTCTTCATAAATCACAATTTCATTTTTGAACAATTTCACTTCATTATTTGATTTTGAAAGCACAAGTCCTGGAGGATTCGACCTTGGATTACTCCAAAGTATTACTTGTGACCGTGTACACTTGCACATGTCTCTTATCTTTTGAAGGTAGAGAAAATCCCAACAGTTGGCGCTTATCATTTGGTAGCTCAACACTTGGTCGACATCCTTAGTAGGCTCTAGAGGTGAAATATCTTTATTTTTTATAATAATTTTTCCGTCATTTTCTTAAAGTAATTTCTTATGAAGTGTACAAGGCATACTACAACTTGACTTGAAATTCTTGTATTTTGCTCTCGGATAAAAAAAAGCTAAAGAAACAAAAATCAGTAGTAAAAGAAAGAAAAAAAATAGTAAGAGAGAGAGAGAGAGAGAGTGTGTGTGTGTGTGTGTGTGCATCCGCAAATACGAGGCACATGAAAAGTTCTTGTGATTATGTTGTGTTTTGTTAAAAATTTCGAGTTTTTGATCCTAAGGTTGAGTTGTTGTAGTCTTAGTGTGTGAGAATTAATCCTTAAATTGGTTATATCAAGCTTATGTAAGATTGCGTCAAAATTTTAAGTCAACCCTTACATCTTTGACCTATAGCTAGTACCAAGAGCCTATAATTGAGTGATAAACACGAGTGTCCTTGAGTGAAATCTTGGTGGAGGAGTGGAAAGGTCCTTATCATTGTTATTTTTGTTTTCTAACAAAATGTCACGGGAAGGAGTATCACAAGTACTGCAAGATCGTAATATGGTCATTCTTTAAGCAATTCAAGGTATGTTGGAAATGATGATGGAAGATAGGTAAGAAAGGAGAGCGCAACAATAAAGAGAATAACGAGCCTTACAAGAAGATGACGACGTGTTTGACTAAACTGAACAAGAAAGACAAGTTGGTGAAGAGGAAATGCGAGAGGAAGAGGACGAAATAACTTTGCCAATATTATGCAACTAAGAAGAGTGGAAAGAGTAATTGAAAATAAAGATGGTTGAGTTGAACTCAAAATTCCACCTTTTACTAAAACGACAGACCCTGAGGCCTACTTGAAATAAGAAAGGAAGATCGAACATGTGTTTCATTGTTGTACATATAGTGAGAATAAAAAGATGAGATTTTCCATTGCTGAATTCACCAATGATGTCGGTGAATAGTATCAACATCTCAAATCTGAGAAAAGAAGGAAGGAGAAGGATCCAATAGAAACTTGGAAAAAACATAAAGAAGCCATGAGAAAGAGGTATGCTTCAAAACATTATAAAAAAAAGATTTGCAAACTAAACTGCAAACGCAGGGAACAAAAAGTGTTGTTGAGTATTATCAAGAAATGGGTAATTTGATGGAAACAGCACAAATTCGAGAAGAAGAGGAAGACATCTTGTCTAGATTTATTAGAGGTCTAAAAATGGAAATTGCTCATATGGTCGATATAAATCCACCACCTTACTTGGAAGATATGTATCACTATGCTATCAAAATTGAAGATCAATTGAGGAAAAAAATGAGCATTCCAAAAAGATTGAATCAGTGCAACCAAAAGGGAAGTTTGGTGTTGCCAAACGAGTGGAGCAAGAGCTGCAATACCAAAAAGAATGAAGATCCAGTGGAGGTAAGGGAGAGACTAATTCTATTAAATGTTGGTAGTACATAGGGTTTGGACACACGAGCAAACAATGTGTCAATAAAATAGTCATGGTATAAGAAATGAAAAACTTGAGTCGAATGACGTTTGTGAGAAACATGATACACAACTTGAGGAAGAATCTAGAGCACATGATGGTGAATTTATTGAAAAAAATAACAAAGATTCTGATGTTGATGAAAGTAAGTTGAAAGAAAATAGTGAAAGCGAATATTTAAGAGAAAGGAATGCAAATGATAAAGAAGAGGAAAAGAGCAAGGTCCAATCCATTTGTCCATATGGGCAAAAATTAATGAATGTATTGAAGAAGGACCCTTACTATCAAGCTCACATATTTGATCTTAGTGTTTCTACTTTTCAAAGTTTTTTGCAAGAAATTTCAGCCCTTCAAATCAAGCATGGTTAAATACAAGTAACAAAGGAAGCTATGATGGAGCCAACAAGAGTTATCCTATCATCTTCTCGTGATCTTAAGATTGTCTTACAAGAAACATATAAAATAGATCTTGATTTTTAAGATACTAACTTGCTTCCTTATTGTGTAGGTAACCATGTACAAGTGAAGCCTAAGACGAAGGGAATTGTAGAAAACTACTTGTACAAGAAGTCTTCTAACAATGTCATCGTCGAAAACACACAATGTTGTGTTGCATAATGCAAATGCAAAGCACCAAGTGGAGGACAAATAAATCCAAATACAATGTAAACAAACCAAGTAATTGGGTTTGGAAGCACTTTTGGAAGGAACAAAGAGTTTGTCCAAGTCCAAACCAAAGAAGACCGAGAAGATCAATATTACGTCAAGACTTCAAGGTTGCACTTCAAGGAATTCAACAAGTTGTGGCAATTGAAGAGGCAAAAGATGAAAAGGTTATAGAATTTTCCAAAAAAAAGAAGTGACATGTTCATGGAAGAAAATCATAAAGCACCCACAAGGTTGGAGATAACTTATTAAATTTTTCATTAGAATAAATTGATTCATTTTTATGTAGGAAATGAAAACTTTGATTTGAGGATAAATCTTTTTAAATAAAGGGGGATGATACAAATCAAGTTGTTGATCAACTACATGTATCACTTGAGCAATTACTAGTAGGATTCAAAATGTTGAGAGACATGTCGACATGTCGCTTGACATGGAAATAGGGGGAAAATTCGATTTTCCCCCATGTCGTCGACATGTCGACTTGTAGACAAAATATCGACAAAATGTCGACACGTCGACTCAAATGTCAACATGTCTTTTTTTTCCCTCTTCTTCTTTTAAGGTTATTTTATTTTCATCATCTTCCTACTATGTCACTAAAGTCTATAATTTCTCACAACCTCAATGATTGTAATCTTAGTCTGTTCAATAAAACATTCGCATTTTAATACTGTATAAAGTATAACTAATAAGATTTGGAATTTGCTTTATTGATAATTTCTAATTCAATCTAGTCCTTAGTTACACAATTGAACAATATATGTGAAATATTGACATATATAAAGATTGAAATAATCTTAGAATTTTTAAAAAATAAAATATTATTATATACAAATAATGGTGAAACATGAAGTAGAATAGGTAACTTAATTAATACCAAAAAGATGATCTCGAAGGATCTAGTGCACTATCTTGATAACTTTGATATAAATTACAATAGTTCTCCCAAGTCATCATAGACTGAAAGTTTTGAAGTAGTTGCTCAAATGAGTAGAATATGAAGCACATATGGATCCCATTGTTAGATAATTTGGATGAGTAACACAATCACGAAGTTGAGGTGTTTGTAAATTGTGTAAATTTGATTGGAAAGTTGGATTGATGATTGATTTGAAAATGTGTTTGAAAAGAGAAGTAGGTAAAAGTAAACAGGTATGAGTTCATTAGAATTTAGAAATGTGTTTGGAAACCAAGTCGGTAATTATCTCATTTCCAAATGAATCCTATTATGAAAAACAGTAAAGAAGTACTCAAAAGTTTACTTTACATATTCAAATAATTTCCATCAATCTTCATTAAAGGAAAAAATATTTTTCGATATTTCCATCGACATCGACATTTTCATAAGTAAAATGGTCATATTCTTACATTTAATTGTTAAAGGTGATCAATTATAGGCTAATTAAGCTACAATTCAAGTTTTATTTGCTAATTCAAAAAATTTCCATCAATTTCCACAATTTCCATATTTTTCCTGAAATATCCATCGACATCGACATGTCCGTAAAATCAGGACCTCGATATCGACATCGACATTTTGAACACTGATTACTAGAAGAAAGATAAGGAAAATTCAAAAGGATTTCATACTACATCTTCAAGGGCTGGTTAATTAATGCACAAGAATAAATGAAGAATTTTGAGCCTAAAATTATATACAATGTTACTTCAATGATTCAAGAAGATAATGTAGTAGATGACATGAAAAAAGTTGTCTATTTTGAGAGATGACACAGACGACAAAAAAAGTTTGTAGAATTGTGAACATGTGTCTTGGTAGATTGCACCTCTTGGGAGTTTGTGAAGTCAAAATTGGTCAATCCTTATCCAAACATCAAGTGCCTCTTATAGAAGATACGTAAGATAATTTAGAATATTTCTATGTTTTTGGTTTCACATTTAAACGTCTAGATTGATGTGCAACCAAATTTTAGTTTGCATGTCTTGTTTTCTTCAATTTGCACTTAATACTTTTTTTAAGTGTCATAGTTTCACTTCTTAAAACCCAATAAACTTTATGTTCCAACTAGAGGGATAGGTGATATTCTTTTTTCCATTTGTTTTGAGGACCGAATTTTTAGCCTCAACTTTTTCATAACATTCTTTATCAGCATCAAACTTATCCTTTTCTATTTCTTCATCAAATTCATTTGCATTCAGAATTTTCTTCAATTTATCTTGACTCAACATATCCACTATATGCAAAACATTCTTCCACTTCATCGATATATTTTAAAAAGATACACATGGTCAGTTTTCCCTTCTGCACGTCTATTAGTATGATCTTGGTTGCTAAAAATGATCGTCTAAGGATCACAGGCACCTCTACATCTACTTCAAATTTCCAAATTATAAAATCAATAGGAAAGATAAATTTGTAAACCTTTACCTGCACGTCCTTGATCTTTTCTTCTATGTGCACCATGCTCCTATTTGTAAGCTGAAACGTAACCGTTTTTGGGTTTGGCCTCTCTAATACCAAGCCTTTTAAATACTGAGAAGGACATTATATTAATACCTACATTGAGATTGCAAAGTGCATGTCTTACATCTCTCTCACCTATGGAGCAAGGGATGGTGAAGCTCCCACAGTCTTTGAGCTTCGAAGAAACTTTACTCTTAAGTAAAGTGTGCAACTTTTTATTTCTTAGATGGTTCAGTCGTTACGAGGTTAAGTGTCTTAGTTAAAGAAACTGATAGTTCTAAAATTACTATTTGGCATAAGCTTTAGGTCACATGAGTGAACAAGGGTTAAGTGAGTTAGTAAAATAAAATCTTCTCCCAGTTGATAAAAATGTAGACTTAGACATTTGTCAACATTGCGTATATGGTAAGTCCAAGAGAGTCAAAATTTGAAAAACGGTATGCGTGTAACAAAAAGAAAGTTAGAGCATGAACATGCCAACTTATGAGGGTAATCTAGCGACTGGTGGGGCTAAGTATTTTTTATCCATTATAGATGATTGTACTATGAAAGTGTGGGTTTATTTTTTGAAAAACAAATTTTTCGCTTTTCATAAATTCGTTGATTGGGTAAATCATGTAGAAACCAAACTAGCCTTAGAGTTAAGAAATTTAGAACCGATAATAGCCTAGAGTTTTGTAATCATAATTTTAATAATTATTATTAGTCTAAGAGTATAGTTAGGTATTGACCGTTGCAGGAAACCCCCAACAAAATGGATTAGTTGAGGGTATGGGTGATCAAGTAGAGCCGAAAAACCGATTGAACCGACCGAACCCGACCAAACTTATATTGGTCGGTTGGTTTAATAGCTAATTCAGTCAGAATCAATTTTGCCATGTGCAAAACTAAAATTTCGATCGGTCGTAATGACTGGAAAATCAATTTTCGACCGATCGATTGATATTTAAAAAAAAAAGTAAGGCAACAGTAGTTCCCATGAAACCAGCAGCGTGATTTTAAAACTAGCGGATTTTCTTGTGCTCTTTTTTCTTTTGTTCTTGACTACCCCTCACCTTACCTCATGTGTTTGTGATTCTTCAAGTTCGTGTTGTGTAGTTGTCATTCTGCCTTCCTCGCTTCGTCGCTGGTGCCTCCCTCCCTCACCTCTCTTCCTCCACCTCTTCTCTCATCTTCCTTTCTTTTTTTCTTCTCTCATTTTCTTCTTCTCACTTTTTTATCTTTAAATCGACCAAAACCGACTCCGATCGACAAGCTCCGACCGACACAAACCGACTTGTCAGTTATTAATAGCGGTCTAAGACCAAACCAACTCTGACCGACCGATGATCACCCCTAGTTGAGAGGATAAAGACTCTAATAGAAAAAGTGAGGTGTATGTTTTCCAATTCACAGCTTCCCAAGAGTTTTTGGGGTGACGTTGTCGTGACTACATGCTACATAATTAATAGGAGCCTCACCATTTGATAGCCCCCAATATGGGGCATATTTTACAATCATTATAGTAGAATTAATTGCTAGTTTCCATTTGTTTATGACAAATTCACACATATAAATGTTATTTTGTATAAATAGGTACCAAGAAGAACCGGGACATCGAATTGATCAAATAGAGTGAAAAGTCATAGCTCAAACATGTCTAGAGGGCACCACAACATAATTTAGAGCCAGAAGACCCGATAGGATAGCGTTAACATGCTACTAGAGCATCTCGACGCTCAAACATTGCAGCCAGCCAATTGACCAGCGAGGGTAGCTGTAACAACCGGGAAATATATATATATATATATATATATATTTATTTATTTATTTATTTAATTATTTTTTTTTAGTTGTTTTCTTTTATTTTCTCAAAGATAAACCTTTTTGTTTTAAAAATTATTTTTAAAAGATATTTTGTTCTTAGAATTTAAAAAAATAAAGAGAAAGAGTTTTATTAAATCATTATCTTTTTATGTTAGCCTTTAAAAAAAAAAAAGATTCAGTAGGGTTTGTTTTAAAAGCCCTTAAACCCTTGGTTTTATTTTCTTAAACTACTAGACCTAGTTTTCTCTCCAAGAGAAAAAGGAAAAGAAAAGAAGAAGAATTTTGGTATTTTCTCTCAAAGATCGGTAAGTTTTCTTTCCTATTGTTTTAGTTTTATTTTCCTGATCTGTAGTTCTTTAATTTAGTTTATTGGGAAAAATTTTGAGGTCCTTGTTTTTGGAATAAAAGATTTTAAGGACTTTTTGCCCTAAAAAATTTCTAGAAATTTTGGTTTGAATCTTGTTGTTTATGAGACTATTTTTGGGCTATTTTTGGACTCTTTTTGCATCAAAAGTTTACCTATCTGTATCTCATAAACTATAGTTTATTGTTCTGATTTTTACATGAAAAATTGATGTTTTTACCAAGTTTAAAGATTTTTCTATACAGTTTTCATATCTGATTTTTCTATAAAAATCAGTAAATTGATAATTGTTTTGTGGGAAATTCTTTGGAGTTTTATTTTATAAAAAAGAAAATTTTCCATATTTAAAATCCCCAAATTTTAAATTGTTTAGAAGGCTTTTAGGCTTGTTTTTTTGAGAGACTTTTTGTAAATTTAGTCCGTATTGATTTATACCGATTCTCGTAATTTTAAACTTTGTTATTTTTGAATTTAGAGGCTTTTTAACCCAGTTTTTAGATCTATTTTTGTAGCTCTAAATCCATTTTTTCCTAATTTCCTTGAATGAAAAAAGTGTTTTGAATGGGAGAATTGAGTAGATAAGATTTGCTTAGTAATTGGTTGAATTTTAAATCCTTAGGTAGGATTTAAGGATTGATTATGGATATTGCTTGGTTCTAAGTCTCTATATTGACATCTACCCAAGCAAGAAGTTAAGTTACATTTGAAGGATTTCCGAGAGAGGTAAGTGATTTATCATATCCCCTCGAAAAGTATTGTAAGTGATTTACCATATCCCTTCGAAAAATATTGTAACTAATTTGCCATATCCCTTTGAAAAGTATTGTAAATAATTTGTTATATCCCTTCGGAAAATTGATATTATATTTATTTTCAAAATATTGGAAGCATGTTTTGTATGAATTGATAAAGTTTTGTTGAAATTATTTAAATGTTTGAAATTGATCTTTCGTTTATTTGTGAAATATTTGAAATTATGTTTTGTATGATTTGATAAACTTTGTTTGAAATTATTTAAATGTTTTGAATTGATTTCATATTGAAATTATGTATTTGTTTTGCATATTTATTTGAAAGATATTTTTGATTGATTTGATAGAGCTATCCGGATATGCCTATTTTTGTTTTGAGGAATGTTTTGCTTATTTGGGGTAGTAGCCTAATTTGGAATTGATGGATTTCTGTTATGGCTTATTTGTGGAAAGACACTTTTGTGGTTTGAAATTTCTTGTGATTGAAGATTCATGTGTGTGATATTCACTCGCATGGCCTCACACTTAAGTAATCATTCTGTTTGTTTTGGTCGATGTTATTTCGACAACTCTGTTTTGGTCGATATTAATTCGACAACTCTGATGGAAGCTTCTAATTGATTGGTATTACCGACAGATAACTATATATGTTCTCTAAGCTACCCAAATAATGCAACCTCCCACTCTAATTTTGAAAGTGTGAATAAATGTAACATTGTTTTGAATGTTTGAATGATTTGTTTTATTCGAAAGTTTGAAAGTTGTACTAAATGTTTTAGAAGAAAATTTAAAAATTTTGATATGTTTGTACTTTTTGTTACAAATGTTTTCAAATGCAAAAATGAATTTTAATGTTTGATATGGAAGTTGCTTATTTAGTAGTTTTGTACTTATTTTTCTGTTTTCTAAATGTTTTCAGATGAAAGTTCGAGTGACTGCTCAGATAGTGATTGAGGAATAGCATTCTGACATGAGGAGTTGGAATCTTTAGTATTTTCTTTTTTTTTTTAGCTGATGACAACTTAGTTAGTTCTGCTAGTTATTCCTTGTTTTTATTGTATAGGTTTCTGTTTTAAAGTTGGACTTGTCCTTATCTTTTGTCATAGTATCAAATTAAATAAAATCTTTCTTTTAATATAGTATTTATTTGTTTACGCTTCTACATTATTGTTAGAATGACAATATTAGAAAATACGGGTTGTTACAGTTGGTATCAGAGCGATGGTTTGAGGTTCTGTAGACTCTATGATTCTGAAGTGTTTTGTTAATGCTAAAGTTCATGCCACAACATTAGGTTTTATAGTTTTGAATTTTGAGTTTTGAGAGAGTTTGTTTTCTATGTGCTAGTTACTCACTATATCGTTACAATATAGTTATTTTATTTTATATTTTTTTTTTACCACTAAAGATTGGTTGACACATGCTTTGTAAAACAATGCCGCCACAAAGGAATAATAATTGTAGGACTGCAGTTGTTGATGAACCGCAAGATAATATCCCAGTTGTTCCACAAAACCAAAAAACTAACAGGAATGCTCCAGCCAATGATCGAGTCAATCGTGTGGTGGAACAGTTTAGAATGCTCCATCCACCCTCTTTTGATGGTACAAGCCCAGATCCAAGCATTCCTGAATAATGGATCGAGGAAATCGATAAGGCTTTTGACTTTATGATGATCGTCAAAAAGTGGCTTGTGCTACGTACATGTTGAAAATAGGAGTAAACAAATGGTGGAATATGACTCGCAAGACATGGAATATCGCTGAAAATCCTATGGGCTCGGATAGGTTCAAGGAGCTTTTCTATGGGAAGTTCTTTCCCCTGACTGCCAGACAGAACAAGGAGGCAGATTTTATCAAGTTAGAGCAAGGAAAACTGTCCCTGATAGAGTATGAAAAGAAGTTTGAGGAGCTTTCTCACTACGCCCCTCATTTGGTGGACACTGATTGGAGGAAAGCAAGAAAATTTGAAAGAGGTTTGAGACCAGAATTAAGGAAGCATGTTGCTGCCTTCATATTGATTACGTGTGCCGAGGTGTTGCAAAAAGCTCAGATCTTGTCACAGGATTTGGACAACATGAAGTCACTTTCCAAGGATGGTGGTTCAAAAAGAAAGTTCCATAGAGGACAAAGTTCGGTCACCCTCATAAGAGAGTAGGCTCTAGCAGTAGTGGACAGCGGTCCGAGTGTAAGACATGTGGCAAGAACCATACTGGGACATGCTACAAAGCAACAGGAGCCTGCTTTCGATGTGGAAAACCAAGATACTTCATCAACAATTGTCCATTGAGCCAAAAAGTTGATGACTAAGCAAGAGGCTAATGATGAGCTTAATGTGGTTTCAGGTACCATCCTCATAACTGGAATTATTGCTTTTGTATTGATTGATTCTTGTTTTACAAATTCTTTCATATCGGCAGAATGTTTAAGTTGGTACCTGTAGACTTGAGCTATATACTTAAAGTATCAACTTCATATGGTAATGTCCTAAATACTGATAAGGTAGTTAAATCATCTCAATTAAGTATTGTAGATCGAAACTTGATTGCTGATTTGACAATCCTTCGTATGACTGATTTTTTATGCGATTCTGGGTATGAATTGGTTGTCTACAAATGATGCTAACATTCTTTGCCATGAAAAAGAGGTCTTGTTCTCCCCTCCAGATCAACCAACGTTTCGTTTTATGGGAGTAAAAGTACATCTTCTTCCAAAGATTATATCTGCACTTTAAAGTATCTGAGCTGATTGAGAATGGTTGTTGGGGTTATCTAGCCAGTGTAGTTAACACAGAGAAGACATGTAAGCCAATTGAAGAGTTACTTGTAGTGTGCGAGTTCACTGATTTTTTCCAGAAGATTTTCCAGGTCTGCCCCTAACAGAGAGATTGAATTCTTTATTGATTTGATACCCGGAACTGCACCATTGTCCAAAGCACTCTATAGAATGGCCCCTACCGAACTTCGAGCAGTCGATGAACAAATCCAATAGTTGTTAGACAAAGGTTTTATTCGTCCAAGTGTTTCTCCTTCGGGTGCTCCAGTCCTTTTTGTTAAAAAGAAGGATGGATCTCTTCGTCTGTGCATTGATTATAGGGAGCTCAACCGTGTGACTATAAAGAATAAATACCCATTCCCTCGGATTGAAGATTTATTTGACCAGCTTCAAGGCACTAGTGTTTTCTCAAAGATTAATTTGAGGTCATGCTATCACCAATTGAAGATTAAAATTTGTGACGTCCAAAAGACTGTATTTAGAACATGTTATGGCCATTATGAGTTCTTGGTCATGCCTTTTGGATTGACTAATGCTCTAGCTGACTTTATGGATTTGATGAATAGTGTATTCAATAATTTCTTGGATAAATTTGTCATTGTCTTCATGGATGACATCTTAGTTTATTTCGAGACAAAGCTCGAGCATGAGTTGCACTTAAGGCAAGTATTAGAAGTATTACAGGAGAAGAAACTCTATGCTAAATTTAAGAAGTGCGAGTTTTGGCTTAAGAGTATTGCCTTTCTAGGGCATGTGATGTTCAAAAAGGGGATCTCAATGGATCGAAGCAAAGTTGAAGCGATTATGAATTGACCACGACCCACCAATTTATGGGAAATTCGAAGTTTTCTTGGCTTAGCTGGCTATTATAGAAGGTTCGTGGAAGGTTTTTCCAAGATTTCATCTCCTTTGACTCAACTAACAAGAAAGAATGCCTGTTTTCAATGGTCAGAAGATTGTGAGCAAAGTTTTCAAGAATTGAAGAAGAGACTTGTTACTGCTCCAGTTTTTGTTGGGTGTGTTGCCCTAAACTCGTGGTTTGTATTTATGTAAAAACAAATGTATATTCAATAAAGTTTCATTCAATCAATTTGTTGTTGAATTCATATCATTGCATTGTTCAAAATCCAATAAACTAAACATCCAAGGTTATTATCATGTAACCGGGATAGTATATCTATTGGGTATATATTTGATATACTAGGTATATATTTGATATACCCTTGATATACTAGGTATATATTTGATATATCCCTGATATACAAGTGGATAATGTCTAGTGAATAACCTAAAGGGTCTATAGTATATGGATAAGACTGGGTACCTTATCCTGGCAACACTATGGATACGGCCCACTTTGTAAATGTTACAGACGACTCGATCAGGTCGTTCGTGTGGAAACATGCGAGTGGGAGTATCTTATACAATGAGTTTGTATAAGACCAGACTGCGAAATAGTCAATCTTTAGATGTAACGCCATTGATTAACAAATTACTATTTCATAGGATGACCAGACAACTCATTCTCAATCCTGAGTGAGTTATGGACTTCTGCCCGTGAGGGCTTGTCCTTTGACCTGTATGGGTGAGAGTGGACCGAGTCGCCGACTCAATATTCCTACCATTTTTAGGACGAGACCGAGTGGGGAGTTGGGAACATAACTTCACAAGATGAAATTCACTGCTCCCCGACTTTAGAGAGTAGATGAGTGTTCTCTTAAATGCTGACTCCGAGACTTGAACAAGGGGCCCCAACCTCTCACTGGCCCGAGAAGGACTTCCGGTTATTGGTCGAATCATAACCAGGTTGTTCATTAGAGGAGTAGTGATATTTAAGGAGAAAGATGTAACTTAGGGGTAAAACGGTAATTTGACCCAGCTTAAGTTACGAGCACTCGTGAAGGATTGACTTGTCATTAATGGTCGTATATCAATGGACACGAAAAACATTCTACAGTGAGAAGAGTGCAACTGTAGGTCTTTAATGGAGTGACCCGTAGTTAACGAATGTTGATTAGCTCGGTCAATTAGTTTGACCGATTAATCTTGCATCGTTGGAGCTTCTAATTTGTAGGTCCATTAGGTCCCCTTGCTAGCTCATAACGGGTAAAACGAGGATCAAGTTTTTGGAAAATTTTGAAATATTCAAATTGCTCAAGAGATTATATGTATTGTGATACATTATAATATATAGTTAATTCTAATTGAAACTATATATTATGAGAGAAATTATTTGAATGAGATTCAAATAAAATTAATATGAATATGATTCATATTAAAATGATAGGTTAAAAATAATTTGCATAAGATGTACATTACAACTATAGGTTATATGAGAGAAATGCTATAGAAATGATTCTATTTTTGTAATAAATAATTAAGTGTTAATTATTTATTGGATTTATATGTATACATATATTAATTGTTAATTAGATTAATAATTAATAATTAATAATTAATTAATATGATTAATTATATATATATATATATTAATTATTATATATATTAATAATATTAATATATATAATTATAATTAATATATAACTCCCCTGCAAAAATGCAGGGGAGTTGGGAGTTAAGTGACGTGGGGTAACAGTATTTTGGTTTTGTTTTGCAGAAAGGTTCTACTAAGCACAGAACAGAGACACCCAACATAACTCTCTCGAGTACTCTTTCTCAATTCTCCCTTACGTTCCAAATCGATGTTCCCACAAGCACGATCTCGGTACCCAGAGGATAGCACGGAAGACCATTAGGTGGTGTTCGTTGGTGTTTTCATTGAAGAAAAGTTCTTCAAAGGTAAACAACTTTTTCCTCTGTATTTCCATGTCATGGTATGGATTTTGTTTCTCAAAATTGATGAACGACGATCATCGCTTCCGTCGTGGGATTTACATCCCATCAGTTTTAGCGGTTCCTGGTGGGACTCAGGTTTTGTGTTTTATAGTGATGCATCAAGAAATGGTCTAGGTTGCGTACTTATGCAAAATGGTAAAATTATTGCCTATGTTTCGCGACAACTCAAGAACCATAAACATAATTACCCCACTCACGACTTAGAGTTAGCAACAGTTGTGTTTGCTTTAAAAAAATTGAAGGCATTACTTGTATGGTGCTCGTTGTGAGATTTTAAACAATCATAAGAGCTTAAAATATTTCTTCACTCAGAAGGAAGTAAATATGCGTGAATGATGTTGGTTGGAGTTAGTGAAGGATTATGATTGCACTATTAGCTACCACCCTGGTAAAGCCAATATGGTGGCAGATGTCTTAAGTAGAAAGTCTTCAGGTTACTCAGTAGTCTTACTCACAACTCAGGAGCATTTAATTAAAGATTTCGAGAACTTAGCGATTGATGTGCTTACAGAAAGTGTATCGTTGTTGTTGGGTAGCTTGGTGGTTGAACCATCTTTAATCAGCAGGATCAAGCAAGCTTAACATTCAGATCCAGCTTTGAAGAAAATTGTAGATGATGTTAGTAAGTCTAAACGAGTTGACTTTTCAGTGTCATGTGATGGAGTTTTATGGTTTGGTGATCATCTTTGCGTACCAAATGACCAGATTATTAAGAAGGAGATCATGGTTGAAGCTCATAATATACTCCATACCCGGTTCACCCTAGGAGTTCAAAAATGTACAAAGACCTCCAAAGAACTTATTGGTGGACAAGAATGAAGGGAGACGTTGCCAACTTTGTTAGCCATTGTCTAACATGCCAGCAGGTAAAGATTGAACATCAAAGACCATCGGGACCCCTCCAAGTTTATGTCAAGGAAATAGTTCGACTGCATGATATACCGATCTCTATAGTATCAGATAGAGATCCCAAGTTTACCTCCAAGTTTTAGAGAAGTTTGCATAAGGCTCTAGGCACAAGACTTGACTTCAGCACTGTTTTTCACCTGCAGTCTGATGGCCAAACAGAGAGGACAATTCAAACATTGGAAGATATGCTTCGAGCTTGTACGTTGGATTTTCAAGGGAGTTTGGAGAAGCATCTGCATTTAATTGAATTTTCTTATAATAATAGCTATCAAGCAACCATTTGAATGGCACCCTTCGAGGCTCTTTATGGACGAAAATGCAGGTCACCCGTCAATTGGAGTGAAGTTGGAGAAAATTTAATTTTGGGACTAGAATTAGTGCAGAAAACGAACGAGTCCATTAGCTTAATCAAACAGAGAATGGAGCAAGCTCAGAGTCGTTAAAAAAGTTATGCCAATGTTTGAAGAAAAGAATTGAACTTTGAGGTTGGAGACTTGGTATTTTTGAAAGTATCGCCATTAAAAGGAATTTTAAGATTTGGAAGGAAAGGAAAGCTTAATCCAAGATTTATTGGACCTTTTGAAATTTTAGAAAACGTGGGTGTTGTAGCATATTGCTTGGCCTTACCACCTACTTAGATCGAATCCACAATATTTTCCATGTTTCAATGCTTCAAAAGTATATTGCAGACGCATCCCATGTACTAAGCTACGAATCATTCCAAGTAAAAGAAAACCTAACTTATGAAGAGGTTTTATTTCAAATTTTGGACAAGAAGGATCGAGTTTTACGCAATAAAACTATTCCTCTTGTAAATGATAAGTATGGACAGTCACGATTACGTAATATCAATTTATCGGCCTCGTCATCGAAAGCGGCTTCCAATTGCTCTCAAATTCTAAGCTATATGGGGGGCTTGGATGGTGAGCAAAAACAATTGATCAAGAAGTTGGTCAACTTTCGCATGAAAGAAGGTAAAAGAACGAGAGTTCGTGCTATTGTTTATCAAACTTTTCATCGCCCAACTCAAATTGAACGTGACGTAATCAAACTTATGGTTGGTGGAGGAATCATTCATCTGAATAAGCTATTTGAGAATCTGAAAAGAGTGTGATAGATAGATATCCTGAATTATTTGTTTAGCAAGGTATGTAAATTTCGAGGACGAAATTTCTTTTTAGGTGGGGTGTTTGTGACAACCGGGAAAATATATATATATATATATTTCAATTATTTTTTTTAGTTGTTTTCTTTTATTTTCTCAAAGATAAACCTTTTTGTTTTAAAAGATAATTTGTTCTTAGAATTTAAAAAATAAAAAGAAAGAGTTTTATTAAATCTTTATATTTTTATGTTAGCCTTAAAAAAAAAAAAAGAATTCGTTAGAGTTTGTTTTTAGAGCTCTTAAACCCTAGATTTAATTTTCTTAAACTGTTAGACCTAGTTTTCTCTCCAATAGAAAAAAGAAAAGAAAAGAAGAATAATTTTGGTATTTTCTCTCAAAGATCGGTAAGTTTTCTTCCCTATTATTTTAGTTTTATTTTTCATGATCTGTAGTTCTTTAATTCAGTTTATTAGGAAAATTTTTGAAGTCCTTGTTTTTAGAATAAAAGATTTTAAGGACTTTTTGCCGTAAAAACTTTCAAGAATTTTTGGTTTGAATCTTGTTCTTTATGAGACTGTTTTTCGGCTATTTTGAGACTCTTTTTGCATTAAAAAAATTACATATTTGTATCCCATAAACTATAGTTTATTGTTTTGATTTTTACATGAAAAATTATATGTTTTTACCAAGTTTAAAGGTTTTTCTGTACAGTTTTCAAATATGATTTTTCTATAAAAATCAGTAAATTGGTAACTGTTTTGTGGAAAATTCTTGGGAGTTTTATTTTATAAAACATAAAATTTTCGAGATTTAAAATCCTCAAATTTTCAATTGTTTAGAAGGCTTTTAAGCTTGTTTTGTTGAGAAACTTTTTGTAGATTTTGTCCATATTGATTTATATCGATTCTTGTAATTTTAAAGTTTGTTATTTGTGAATTTAGAGATTTTTTAACCCAATTTTCAGATCTGGTTTTGTAGCCCTAAATCCATTTTTTCCTAATTGCTTTGCATGAAAAAGTATTTTTGAATGAGACAATTGAGTAGATAAGATTTGCTTAGTAATTGGTTGAATTTTAAACCCTTAGGTAGGATTTAAGCATTGATTTTGGATATTGATTGTTTCTAGGCCTCTAAGTTGATCTCTACCCAAGGAAGAAGTTAAGTTAGATTTGTAGGATTTTCGAGAGAGGTAAGTGATTTACTATATCCCTTCGAGAAGTATTGTAAGTGATTTACCATATCCCTTCGAAAAGTATTGTAAGTAATTTTCCATATCCCTTCGAAAAGTGATAAAAGAACTATCTCAATTATGTTTGAGAACTCCCTTATTCAAGGTGAATCCCCACAACAATAATAAGAATAACTCCAATAACAATACGATAAACCAACCCCAAGAAAGTTAAATAGATTTATGATTGGTAAGATTATCAAAGATTAAGAATAAAGCAGAACTTGTTCCTATATTCCAGATTTCGAACTCTCCACAAATTGATCAAAGTATATTGAAAGTTCTAAAACATACATTCTACCACAAAATTACAAAAAAAAAAAAAAAAAGCTTAAAGCTTAAGAGAGATTAAACTCAATCTGAAATTTTATTCATCAAATGTTGTGTTTGAAAAGCAAATGTACATCCCTATTTATAGTAATTGAAAAGACACAGCCCTTGGCCTAAATAGTCCAAATACAGCCACCACCCCTTCAAATCCATTCGTGAACCCTTTTAAATGCAAGTATATGGATTTGAAAAAATACATAATATTTTAAATATGTGGATGAATCTGGATTTTTAGATTCATGAAGTTTCTTGGATGACAATATGTCTTTTCAAGCTTGAAGGGATGCAACTCTTCACCAAGTGTGAACACCTTAGCTTGGAAGTGACCATTCAACCCTTCTTGTAGTCTCTTAGCTCTAACTCTTGTGATTGGATCTTGTGGCATAATGATTGGCTCATGATTGGGTTGACCTTGGGTTAATCTCAATTGATTTTGAACACAAGTTTCATTTGGGTTGATTTGAACTTGCTCCTCTTGTAGACTTTCCTCGTGCCCTCCATGATTACTCAATTCTATATCAAAAATTATTGTAAGTAATTTGTTATATCCCTTTAGAAAATTGATATTATGTTTATTTGCAAAAATTGGAAGCATCATCTTTTGTATGAATTGATAAAGTTTTGTTGAAATTATTAAAATGCTTGAAATTGATCTTTGGTTTATTTGTGAAATATTTGTAATTGTTGGTTTTTTGGTCCTTAATCTATGTTAATTAATTTAATTAATTAATGTTTTGATGATAAMAAACACACTTAGTATTAATTGTTTTTGGTGTGTAAGAATTATTGTTATAAAACATAAATTTATTATGAGCTTCAATAATATTATATGATATACTGATAATACATATTTTGTTTATTGATAATTTTAGTGTTTTAAAGTGCCAACAGCGTAGAGTTTGATACGACGATTCCAACGAATTTTGAATCGCCCAAATCAGAGCTCAAACGAAGAAATTATGACAAAAACAAATTGAAAGGAAAAATATCGACAGGATGACGTGGCGGCTAAATCAATTAAGTG
>NW_019104637.1:273851-290282 GCF_001995035.1 Momordica charantia
AGCTTATGAGAACTTAGTTAGTTATACTAGTTATTCTTTGTCGTTCTTATAGTATAGATTTATGTTTCAAAGTTGGACTTGTCCTTATCTTTTGTCATAGTATTAAATTAAATAAAGTTTTTCCTTTAATATAGTGTTTATTTGTGTACGCTTCCGCATTATTGTTAGAATGACCGTATTCGAAAATACGGGTAGCTACATTAGCATTGAAATGAAACTAGTAATTAATTATATTATAATGATATTAAAATATAGCCCATATCCGGGGCAGTAATGATTATAAAATACTCCCAGAGCGTCTCAACGTTGTCGCAAAATCTGGAATTTTAAATCCCATATTTCTGCACACGAGGGGGCAATTTTACATAACCTAGTCGTCCCCCAGCCCCCCTCTTTCTTTTCTTTCTTCCCACTCTTGTTTTCTCTCTTCTCATCTCAATTTATTTCACTTACCTTTTTCTTCACTCTTCTTCTTTATTTTCACATACTCACTCCATTTTTTGCAGCAATAGCACGGATAAAAGGTGAGAGCATGGAAATTTTTTGGGCTATTGGAGGTTCTTCTATGGATCATTTGATAGATTAGGAGTGGCTCACTTTGTACATAACTTGGCATTATACTAACATATAATTTCTATTGTTGTGGGATATTTTCGTTTTACCATGAGTCCAAAGCATGCTAGCTCTACGTGTCACATCATCAGAGGGTAATTTTGATCACCACCATTTTGTTTCAAATGCGGCCACTGATTTGTATTACCGATATGTTGTGGAGCGTACGGTAGTTTAGAAGTGGGGTCTAACACCATGTGAGATTCATCAACCTCGCAGTTTTAATAACACTGTATGGTTGGGGTGAATTTGTCAAATAGCCTGAAGCTGTAGTGGTACCAATGGTACGCCTATATGGTTATGATATGTCGATTGCTTGTAAATCCATGCATGAGATTACGAAGTTAAAATATCTTTAAGTAAAGGGTTTTAAATGAAAGATTTATGGAAAGCAAAAAGGATTTTTAGGGATTGATTTTATTAGAGATCGAGTTAGTGTGATAAGTTGTGTTTGTCTCAAAAGAAGTACATAGAGAGACTAGTCAAAATATTAAGTTTACAAGATGGTAGGAAGGTTAGTTCTTCGTTGAGGAAGCATTTTAAATTGTCTTCTAATCATTCCCCTAAGACCGCTAATGATATTGTTGATATGATTGATATTCCTTATGCTAATATTATTGGGAGTCTTACGTATGTTATGTTGTGTACTAGATCTGACATTGCTCATCCATTCAATATTGTTAATAGATTTCTTACTAATCTAGAAAAACAACACTAGAATACTTCGCAATGAATGTTAAGATGTTTTGCATCTCATTCATATTTATGTCTTGTTTATGGCGGAGCAAATGCAACTGTTAATGATAAAATATGTATAGAAATTGAAGGGTATGTAGCTGTGATGAGCACAGATCTTTGACTGGTTTTGTTTTTAAACTGTTTGATTGCACTATTAGTTGGCAAGCATGTTTACAACCTATAGTTGCATTATCCACTAATAAATCTGAATACATTTGCTTTAACTAAAGTCACTAAAGAGTCTATTTGGCTTAAAGTAAAAGTATCTAAATTGTGTGTCTGCATGGTTAATGTTACTATATGATAGTCAAAATGTCATACACCTATCTAAAAATCATTCTCACCATGAAATAAGTAAACATATTGATGTTAGATACCATTTTATTAGAGACATAATCAATGATAATTTAATTTCTGTTAAAAATATATCAACTAACTTAAATGCAGCTGATATGTTTACTAAGGATTTGCCTTGTGATAAATTTAATCTCTATGTGAGAATATTGTAGCATGATATAGGGTGAAAATGTTGATTGATCATAGCAGTGGACTTCCTTGGGTTTCATGAAATTATGAAATTAAGGGGGAGATTATTAGAATTTGGTTTAATAATTTCTTAGTTATGTTTTTATTATTAGATTTATTAAGCATTTTTTTCTTTTTAGTTTGTTACCATATTTTCTAACGTTGGGCATCATGTTGGTATTACATTTATAAGTTAATCCCAACCTAAGTGTAAATAGAATCTTACGGTTGAGAAACGAGAGAAACCAAGTGAAGGATTGGAGAGTCACCTTGAGACAGAGAGAGTTTCCAAGTTTTTCTCTACTGCTAGCCACTTGTGCTTGCCGTTTGACGCTGCTTGCGCTCATCGAAAGTGGTTGCACGCTCCCATAACTTCGCACATCGCTGTTCCTGCCGCCACCATTAGATTTCTATTGTCTCCATAGACCAAACAGGAGTGAGATGGGCAAACCAAGATGTTGTTGGCAATCTTGTTCAAATCCGAGCTTGAGTTTGACATAGATCAAAGCGTTGAAAGGTTGTATTTCTCTATCTCTTTGAAACTTTAGTGTTCTTGGTTAGTTTTACATTGTGTTTGAGTTTGCTCCTCAAATTCGTCCAAGAACTGAATTTGAGTTGAAACATTCTTGAATCATAGATCTCGACTCTCTAATTTTGTGATTTCATTCATGTTTTGTATGCCTATTGTATGATTGATCACTATTAATAATATAGACTCGTAGAGTGCTTAATCTCTGCAAGTGGATGTAGGTCCTTTCGACTGAACCACTATAAATCCTTGTGTCAATTTTTTACTTTTTTTCGTGTTTATTATTAGAATTTCATTGGGGAATTTTATATGCATAAACACATCAAATTTAATGTAGGTAAATTTTGTTTTATGATTTAAATAAGTTTTTTAAAGAGGAAAATCGATTCTGTAATTTTATAAATTTATAACATATGATATCCACTCTCTCATGTCTTCATATGAATGATTATGATCAAATCATTTATAACATTTACAAAGTGGATTATATCGATAGTATTACCAAGATAGAGCCCTCAAACTTATCCATACACTATAGATTTTTTAGGTTATAACTCAAGCAGAATCATCTTGTTGTCAACTATTCAATATTACATTTATAATTTAGATTTTTACAAAATTAATACAAATATTGTATATATTCAAATTTTTTGAATAATTATGTTTTCTAATAAATATGAAAATTTTTACTAATTACAAACCTTTCTCGCATAAATCTTATCCATCTCAAAGCTTAGTGAGACTAATGATATCGGTACAACTACCCATTGTCAAATAACATTATACTACAATATACATTTTGAATTGTGCAACATGTATGAAACAAGTGTAAGAAGAGAGGGTATGTACTACATGATTTACTCCGTCACAGACATGTCGGAACACTGTAGAGTTGAAACCGTCCTTCAGCAACCCAATTTCTAAGACCCATGTATCCAATTCATTGGCTGGCTCGAGTTCACCTTTAATCTGACACACAACTTGTAATGAATCATATTTCACCAATATATTGTTTAGATCTATAAGTGTAACAACGCGTAAAAGTCTTTGTAGGATTTAATAAAATCCTAAATTCAAATCAATTTGAATTTGAAAATTGGGGAGCGGTTATGTAATTGCCCCTGCCCCTAAATCTCTCCACTCTCCCTCACTGTGTATGGGTGTCATACGAAGTGTGTGGAACAGAGAGAGAAGTCCTGGGAAACACAGAGAAAGAATTTGACAGAGAGATTTTTTTCTTCTACCCGTAAGAACCTAGAGTTCTGTTGTCTCAAAAATTTTCACCACTTGAAGAATTCAGGCGGTGAAGCATGAGATTTTTCCGTTCGTAATTGATCTTCGCCGCAACTTGGCTTTATAAGATACTCGAACACTAAAAAGGGTATGTGTTCATTAGAGAACAAGAAAGTGGGAGTGTAACTGAATTTGAATCACGAAATGCTACTTTCTTGGAGAATGATTTTCCAAGGAGAGGTGAGATCAGTGATGAAGTATCCATATTTGAAAATTATTATCAGAATGATTTGCTTTCATCAAATCCATTGTGGGATAGTCTCAGTACCGTACCAACAGTATCTCATCCAAGTGGGAGATATTTAATCACTACGTGTGATTTGGACGAACCACAAACCACTCGTGACTTAATTGATCAGTTGTCACGTGATTCAATATAATCAACACGTGAACAATGAATAGAACCACAAATAAAGATGCAGTAATCGTGGTAGAATACCGAAACATCGTTTTGACGATGAAATTTATATGATTACACTTGATGATGATGATGAGCGGAGAGAGAAATTGAGTCAATGAAAATTAATAATGTTTAGGAGTTAGTCGATCTCCCAAAAGGATGCAAAGCAATTGGTAGCAAGTGGATTCTTAAGATTAAGCACAAGACTGACGGCTCTATTGAAAGATATAAAGCCAGACTTGTAACAAAAGAATTCACACAATAGGAAGGAATAGACTATGTTAAGACTTCTCGGCTGTTGTGAGGTTTACCTCTATAAGACTCATTCTAGCAATATTTGTCGGTTTAGATTTGGAATTACATTAAATAGATGTAAAAACAACATTTCTAAATGGTGAATTAGAAGAAGAAATTTACATGCAGCAACTCATCGATTTTGTTACCGAATGACAAGAAGATAAAGTATGTAAATTAATGAGGTCAATTTATGGCCTTAAACAATCTTCGAGACAGTGGTACATGAGATTTCACCAAGTAATCATCTCATATGATTTTGATATGATTAATGAGGACCACTGTGTGTATGTCAAAACAAACAAAGATAAGTTTGTAATTCTTTCACTATATGTAGATGACATACTGTTGGTTGGAAAGGATAAAGAGTATGTGTTAGCCATTAAGGAATGGTTGTCCTCAAACTTTCAAATGAAAGATATGGGTGAGACAGTTTATATACTTGGAGTTAAGATTGAAAGAGATCACTCCAAAAGGATGTTAGCCATGTGACAAGGTTAATACATCCAGAAACTTCTTGAAAGGTTTAGTATGCAAGATTGCAAACCTATTGATACTTCTATCACAGAAGGCAAAAATTTGAGTCAAAGAATGTGTCCTACGACTCCTGAGAAAATAGAGCTCATGAGAAAATTTCTTTACTAGAGTGCTATTGGAAGCCTCATGTATGTTTTGATGTGTACGAGACCAAATATCTGCTTTACCGTTGGCATGGTAAGCAGATACCAGTCAAACCC
This sequence comes from Momordica charantia, assembly GCF_001995035.1. Next base: position 278,980 of record NW_019104637.1, read on the forward strand.
TGGCCAACCCCATTGGAAGGCTGTTAAGAGAAAATACTTCGGTATCTCAAAGACACTATGAATTATTCGATGTGCTACCAAGGAAACAATTCATAATTAGAAGGCTACTAAGACGCTGATTGAGGAGGAGATATGGATGAAAGAAAATCCACCTCAGGATATGTCCTCTTACTCAATAATGGAGCAATATCTTGGAATAGCAAGAAACAAACTTGTATAGCTTTGTCTATAATGGAACATGAATTTGTGGTACTTTCAACGACGGTACAAGAAGCAGTATGGCTTAAGAGATTCTTAAGTCATATGGGATTTAAAGAAAGTGCGCTTGACTCAGTATTGGTAAACTGTGATAGTCATGCTACTATAGCTTTCAGGAAGGATCCCAAATATCACTATAAGACAAAGCACATAGATATCAAATACAATTTTGTTAGAGATATGATTGCACAAAATGAAGTAAATGTGCAATATATATCAACAAGCAACATGGTTGTGAACCTCTTTACTAAGCATATTCCTAGAGATGTATTTAATAGCCACATTGAATCTTTAGGATTTCGAAGGCTTTAAGTTTGTATTTCTGATCAAATTGTATTGTGTATTTTAAACTATGAAATAAAGTTTTGTACTTTATTATGCAAACACACAGAAATGTTTAGTACATTTAATGAGAAGTATGTAGGATAGTAGATTGGCTCTCTCACACGAGCAATCGCTTCTATGACTGACTTGCATGTCAGTTAGAAATGAGATAATTTTAAGCAATTTTATTGTTGTAGTAGTACAATTGAAATATGAGAGCAAATGCTAGCTTAAAATGAGATATCGCATTGATATGTGATCAAGATGATGAGAACATATTATGATCGAAGGTGACAAATCTCATTATTTACTTTAAACTGTCTTTGAATGCCAAATGAAAATCCTGTTATCATTAGTTGATAAATTATTAAGGTAGAGTTGTCGACTCAAGTTAGATATTAAGTATATCTGAACTATCATCTATACAGTATTTAGTTGAGACATACACTCTAATGAGATAGAGTAAAATACTATAGCACGTGTTTCATGCCACGCGTGCACAATTTGACCACTAATGGTAGCTGAAGTTAATTTATCTCTACTTCTTTGTTGTGTGAGTCTCGTGAGATCAACAAATCTCCACAAGTACCCTATGACCTTTTGGTTTGAAAGTTTTATTGCAATGTTAGCTTTCTTAGGGAGGTTGTCAATGGTCATGAATGATTCGATCTAATGGGACCTACCTAGAAAGCAGTTCTTTGGAAATAGAAATCTTTTAGGATATGGAAGATCATTTCGAGTGTCACATTATAGTATATTCACAGGTCGACCAATTATATTTTTGTAATATAATTGTCAATACACACATATATAAAATTAATATTTCGAAAGAGATCATGAGTTGTGATAAATATGACTAAATGACTCTAGGGCACTTCATACTGACTCTACTCACTCATTCAAGTTACCTTACATATTTAACAGTTGTAAAGTGACTCGCTCTCGAAATTAAAGTATGACAGTCACACGGCTTGTTTTTCTTGTATGATTTTTTATGCTGGTGTCTCCTATTTTTTAGACATTAAAAGAGCCTCATAAGAAGATGGGACATAGTTTTTTTGTTGTTCGTCCATTTTCAAAGTACATTATGTGCGAATCGAAGATGTAGGATTTAATAAAATCCAAAGTTCAAATCGATTTGAATTTGAAAATGGGGGAGCAGTTGCTCCTCCCCCTAAATCTCTCCACTCTCTCACTATGTGTGTGTCATACGAGGTGTGTGGGTTACTCTTGAAAACATAGAGAGAATTCCTGGAAAACACAGAGAAAGAATTTGGCAGAGAGATTTTTTTCTTCTACCCGTAAGAACCTAGAGTTATGTTGTCTCAAAATTCCTCACCACCTAGGCGGTGAATCGTGAGATTTTTCCGTTCGTGATTCATTTCCGACCGCGACTTCGTTTTCGTGGATTCCGCTGCAACGCTACAAAACGTTAGCATTCTATCCCACGAAAAAACCCAACAATATTTGATTGCAAGACTCTCTTCAACTAAGGGAAAATAAAATACTTGATTGTCAGAAGTCATGTTAGGAAAAAGTAATAGATCAATCGATCCTCCTGTAAATTTTTTAAATATGAACTATTTGACTTTCTCTTTTCATAGGTTAAAAGCAGATAAGTAAGTAACAACAATATAAGGAATAAGATATATGGATAGAAAAAGCTTAACACTATAGAAATTATATTGGTTCGCCTCAATCTTAAAACTACGTCTAATCTTCTACGAAGGGGAGTTCTACTATATTTGGGAATATTACAATGGATCTCACTTAAATATCACAATACAATGACTATCTTACTCCTAAGTACCCTAATAATGGCTATCTATGATTACACAATTGAACATACCTTCACTAAACTCAACTTTTTTTCACACACTGCCTACAATCACTACAAGATAAATTTGTGTTTTCCCGACACAAGTTTTCCCGACGTTTTAAAATTCGTCGAATTAAGAGCCCTTTGCCAACGTTTTTGGTTTTGTCGGTAATTATCTGGGCAAAATCTAAAGTTTCGTCAGGAATATTCCCGACAATTGTAAATTCTGTCGGGATAAGTTCCGACGAAATTAAATTTTGTCGAAAATAAGAGGTTTTCTAATTCCGTCAGTGTAATCTTACCAACGAATATTTAAATTTCGTTGGGCTAAAGAGGTTTCCTAACGAAAGTTAAATGTCGTCGAGCTAAGCGTCCTATGTCGACGAATTTTACATTACGTCAGGATAGGGCTTTAAAAAGCCCTAAATAACAAAATTGAAATAGGCTCTTCATTTTGCGTTTGCGCTTGTGCCTCCCCCGTGCTGGTTTCGTACGCATATGCGCCTCATCCCCACCGTCGAATTCTTCTACGCCTCATTGCTGCCGTTGTTCGTTGCTACCGTTTATCTCAACCTGTTGTTGTCGTTCCTCTCTCTATTCAAATACCAACGCCAAATATCCAAATATCCTAATCCTTATAAGGAAGCAATATCCTACTCTCTGTAGGAACTCATAGTAGTGTTGAAATTCTTTTTCCTCGTAGGACACGGGTCTCTTGTTTTAGCTTCATTATCCCAACAAGTCATGGCAACAAGACCTATTCCTTTTTCATCTCCAAGGACCACCCCGACTTTGCTTGTCTATTTCTTTGATTCACACACAGCGTCAATGTTAATTTCAATGTATCTTTGAGGAGGGCGCCATTGAATTTCTCGCTCTCTTACTGAATTTGTGCCAAGGTTGATGAGCCCTATATTGCAGCCACTGTTATTGCTGCTAGCTCCACCCAGTAACTCAGTTTAGAGTTATGCTTTAGGTTGACATCGACAGTAGGAATGGCAAACATATCCACGGGACGGAATCACACCAGGGATCCCAATCGGACTCCCCGACGGGGACGGAGGAAGTCCCCTGCCCTGACCCCATCCCATTTAATATTTTATTAGTATTTATATTTTTATATATAATAAATTAATAATAATAATATATATTAATTTTTATACTACTTTTATAATTTGTTTAAAATGATGTCCAATGCCTCAAGTCCAATAAAATATTCATAAGTCTTTAGAAAAATTAAAATTAAACAAATAATAATAATAATAAAGTTAGGTCGGAACGGTTCCCCGCAGAGACCCCATCCCCGATCAGGGATTCCCCACCTCCAAATTTTTGGGGATGGGGTAAAAATCCCCAACGAAGCGGGGATGGAGATACCCCAGTCCCGCTTCGCCCCATGGACATCCCTGATCGACAGTGCATGTTGTCATTCCAGGTGCTTCACCAAACAAAACAAGCAAGTCAGAAATATATTTGTGTGCAACCTCTATCTTATAGAGAGCCATCGATCATAGAAACTTAGACTAAGATCATAGTCCTATACAATTGCAAGTCGAACACAAGTCCAAATCTCCTTCGATCTTTTGCAACCAAACAATAGGCAATCTGATAATACATACATCTCTCTATCTAGTAATTTATTCATATTAGAGAGGTAATTTTAGAACGCTCTCCGAAAACAAATTTTATTTTCTGAGAAATCTTTAGTTTCCAAAAGTGGTTCTACTTTCATGCATGGCCATCCATAAATTTAATTGCTTTTGTACCTTCACCTTCTCGTCGAGGTCATCACAAAATTAAAGACCAAACTTGAAGTTGCTTTTCTATCTTCACAATGTGATCATAGATTGCATGTTTGAGATAAGGAGTTCGAAAGTTAAACTTAATAATTTGGCTGGTGTTCTATTGTTGATTCTTTTACGCATTATTCTCCCTCTATGACTTATGCTAATTGGAGAGTGTTTATATTAGACATATTTTATTTCTTTTTATTTTTCACTATCTTGAGAATTTGTATCCTGAACACTTGTATTATCTTTTCATTTCATTTTATTCAATGAAAAGTTGTATTTTTGTTCAAAAATGTTAAACTTAATACTATATTTAATTTGAGATCCTAGTTGCAATTAAACATAATATTAATTATCTTAATAGTTATGAAAACAAAAAGCTATTCCACTTCCACATTACTGAGTTATATGATTCCTTTTTCCTAACTAAAAAAAAAAAAAAAAAAAGAACATTGGTGAAAGTAATGAAAGAATTCATAAAGCATCTAATGATTTAACACATTTAGAACAGAGAATTTTGTTATAGAACCGGGAATGGTGTGGCTTGTTTCCTGGAGAAAATATGGTTAATTCCCCAATTTTATGGATCAAAATTGATAAATAAATTATTTCTCTGGAAACTAAACAACAAAAACCAGAGGAAGGATCCAGAGACTAAAATAAAGAAGAAAAAAGGGATGATGAAGTAGAAGAGTTTGATGAGGTACTAAATGAGGGCTTGAACACCAAACTGCTGCATTTCCCTAACTCTCCAAATGGCATGAGGAGCTCCCTCTCCAACTTCTTCAGGATCCAACATTTGCATAGCCCATGCATAATATACAGTGTGGATAGTGTCCTGTCACAACAATAACACACTCCATTTATCAGCTCAAATTTCATGCAAAAATCAATATAAAATCAATCGTTAAAACTCTCTTGATTCCCCTCCACAGGAAATCTATTCTTTTACTCCCCGAGATTACAGCGATCTTCCTTGGGCTATATGCAAGTTCAAATTTGATTTTTGCTTCTTGAGAGCGTGAGTCTTGCGTTAAATGTCGCAGATAAAAGAACTTTGGATTACAGAATCAGAGGATCTCAGAGATCTATTGGAACTTTTGTCAATGGGATAGATGACCAAAGACTTCGAAAGCTGCATAGTCCAGGGCAGATTTAAGTGAAGCCCTTGGCTTGAACCCTCATCTGTAATCGTCTTTACTATTGAACGAGCTCTTCCTAATGCAATCCGTAAGGTTGGAATTCCAAAAATATGAACTTTATCTAGACATTATGTTTCAGGATAGAGGGATAGTGTAGAAAAAATCCTGTCTTTTTTCCTCAATCCTTGTAGAAATGCAGAGAAAAGCCAGGACACCAGATCTTCTTAAACCACTATTACAATAGATGTTGGAATTGATTCTAGTCTTAACCTACACTGGAACTTTGGCTTCTACAAAGGAAAATTTATCTTATTCTGAATATAATTTCGAAAGGAATAAAAAGGCCAACATCATTTGATTAGAAACAGGGTGGAGTGAGAAATAAATGAAAAGGTCTTCAATGACAATACCCGAGATTGGGAGGAAAAATAAGAAATAACTAACTTCATCTATTGATTTTGAAGTCCTTTATCTCCACCTTAGAAATACTACCGAGATGTAACTAATACAAACTGGGAGATAAGGAAATAGTGGGTGGTAGCTAGCTCTGATAGTATCCATTCTGTTTGGGGCCTCATGCTAACCCTTGTTTGTATCCATTTTGTTCTACTTTTTACGAGAAGTATATCGTGTTTTTTTAGAAATATATATAACACCTTTTCTTCTCTGGATAGTATATGAAACTCCCTTTATTAAATACCAATATCTTGATCCATCCATGATCATAAATGTAGAGCCCAAGTTTGAAGATTGCATGTTCTACTGTCCTAAAAGCCTAAACTCTGGTCCTGTTTCCTTTTAGAAAATAGGAAGAGGAATGAAAATCATTCTCATATTCCCATTTTTTCGCAAAGGACACATATTCCCATTCTCATGAAACAAGATATGATTCCTCAATCCTGATTTGTGAGCCTCACACCAAATTATAAAATCATTTCCACTGTTCATATTGCTCCTATTACCCTTTCTTTTGTTTATTTTTTCTTCTCTCTACTTCTCTTTATGGGTCCCACACATCAATTCCATTTTGATTACAAATTCAAGCATCCATAAAAATCAATTTTTCATCTACATTTTATTTTTTATTCCAAAATAAGATTGGTAAACACCATTAGAAATTTCGTTTTCATTCAACAATTTTTTAGTCGGATTTATTTTCATTCTCGTTCTCTCCCATCCAATTCTCATTAAGTGAGGTGCATTAATGTAAGCAGATTTGTAACAGGGAAAGCATCACTCACCTTCCCACCTTCCCTTATTGACCCATGTGCGTCACGTACACAGTAGACCTGCTGCGTTTGGAACTGTGAAAATTAAATAAAAAGGAGCTGTAGAATCATTTTGTCCTACAAGAAAAAAAAATTCCAGAACAATAGAAGAACAAAGACTGTTAGAGCGTACAGCTACAATGATGATCGGAGTGCTGCCCATCATCTTGGTCTCCCGTACTTCAACCTCTGAAATGTGCAAAATCTGTTTTCTTACAAGAAATTAGTACTCATACAAGAAAACCTTAAATCAATTATAATCCAGTTCACTTATCAAGACATGTACAAACCTCTAAGTTGATACTAAGCACGAGCCAGACAGTAACAGTGCTTTTCAGAGTGCTTTTAGCAAATTACTCTAACTAAAAACACTTGAGTAAAAGGTGCTTAACACATCACCATGGTCCACAATGATCAAACTGCTCTTGGGTGCACACAAATCACTTTGGTGTTTGGTTCTACAATCATAAAAGTGATCTTGAGTGCTTGGAGTGCCTTTGACTTTTTCGAAAAAGTATTTTTATATACTCACAATCGTTTCAAAAAGAAAGGCAGTGAAAGTGGATTAGCATTGGCAAATGTAAGTGAGGTTCCATATTATTAGGAAGTTATTATTCTGTTAATTTGGAGAAAGGCGGGAGAGGGGAGTGAAGGGGATAAAAGGAAAAATATTAGAGTAGAAAGGTATCAGTTGTTTAACTATTATTTAGAGAACAAGGCTCTCTCACCCCCCTACACCCCACCCCCGGAAGTAAACTGTCCCTCTCGCCCCTCTTCTCTATCTCACTCTCTACCTGCCTCCTCTCATCAAACCACCTTAGAATAATTTTCATCTCATTTTATCCCATGTAGTACAATGCCTCCTACAAGTATGGAGATCTAGTCTCCTCTCATTTAGGCATATATTATTAGGTCAACATTCTATTTCAATTGACCATCAGCATAGCATTTCTTACCCACCACACAAACACAACTAGCAGAAAAATCAGTCTCCAAGTGGAGAGGGAATGTTTCCATATTAATACAGTATTCGTTTGGAGTATTGAAGGTTCCAAAAACAAATTTTATGAGATACAGAGCTTTCATGGAGAAATATGAAACACTGCCCAACAAGAGGAACCAAGCCAAGACTAACTATACAATAAAAGTTCCAATCGAAAAGAATCATTGAGGATAAATGGTACAAACGTGGGAAGAGGGTACCCCAAGGGACTATTACCAAGGAATCCTCCCAAATGTAAGCATTCAAGTCATCCCCAATATAGCATTTAACAAATCAAGAGAAGAAACGAAGGCTAGAAGAGAGAGCTTTCCAAGGGTTCCTAAATGTGCTTTCAATCCACAACAGCAACCCAAAGCCCACTCAAAGGAATGAGAGCCATATTCGCTCGCAATAACCCTGAGCTCATAACTGTTTAGCCAACTAAGCTTCATTTCATAGTCCAAAATTACCTAGGCCCAAAACCCCAAGTCCAACAGTCTTGTCACCACCTACCAATTAACCAAATAAGAACCCCCACCGTTATCAACTCCTTACCACAAAAATTCTCTCATAAACATCTCAATAATCTTACTCACTGAAACCGGGATCCTGACTAAATAAAATATAAATAAATACATTTGTATCATTTCAAGATGCAAAGGCTTCTAATGTATCCACATCAAGGTGATGCAGCACTACAAACTTAATTTCAATGGAAAGTCGACTCTATGCTGAGGAGAAGGAAGATGGTTATTCAATAATATAAGAGAACAAGGTATTTAATTAACAGAAGTACAAACCACAACAGTAAGAAATAGATTTCGTAACAAAAGAATAGTGTTCTGACGATATATCCTTACCTTGTTATCGAAGAAGATAGCTTGGCTTTCATAAGCCCGATGCTCCGCTTTACAACGTTCTATCACCTCAGCACTACAATATTTCTTTAAAGTTTCAGAATCTCCCTGTAACATAAGAATTTATTATGACTCGAAAACCTCAATAACAGGAACTCAACTCATTTTAATCATCAAACCAAATGCTATGCAAGAATGCCAAGAATTAATTACAAGAAAATAGAACAGAAATAGTTATGACGTTCCTTGGTGAGGGGGAGAAAAGTTTATTTCAGCTATACTAAATAAGCTTAGCACCAATGAAATATTTGTTTCATACCCAAAAAAAAAACTAAATAAGCTTAGCACCAACCTTTATGTAAGAAGTCAACACTGGTTTGATTGCTTCTTGAACTTCGGCTACAAAATCTGGTAAAGAAAAGTACCTATTCCACAGAGTTGAAGAGAAAAATATCAAATCAAATTCCCTAATTTAAACAGGTTTAAGTATCAAAGTCTTAAAAATCTTACGGATCTTTGCGACGAATTTCCTTGAATGAAGTAGCAGCATCTGATTCTTGAAATACATTCTCATTTATGCTGAAGGAAATAGGATAAATATTTGAAAATTTTAGCTACAATTAGATAGAAGAACATAGAACTATGTCAGAAAAACAAGAGCAGATCAGAATAATTTAGGATACAATCGTGGACAAAAAAACAAATACGCCATCATCAAGATCACAACTCAAGCAGCCAATTATAATTTTTTATAAGAACTCGAGCATCCAATTCTTTTTTTTTTTTTTTAATAAGAACTCAAGCAGCCAGTTTGACCGTAATTTGACTTTCAAGGCACTCTTATTGTTACACGGACCCATGCCCTTTTAAGTTATAGAAGTATAGTTTTTCGTAGCTTTAGTAGCCTTGGAAAGAGTAGTTTCACAGGCATCACCTTTTAGATTGGATAACTGTAATTGGTGGTAAATAGTTGTCATATACAGGCATCCTGCTTCCATCATTGATAGACGTGTAAAACATAGTATGCATGTACAAGCATCCTAGGTAGTCCAAGTCCAAGAAAGTTAAGTTGTTACAAGAGTGATAGACTTTGATAATGTCCATCAGTCTATCACTTACATTTATCAACATATACGTCTATTAGTGAGACTAGAAAACTGTGCTATATTTGCAAATATTTTTAGCTTGTGCTAGATTTACTATTATTTTGGACCAGATTGCTTCATGTGCAACCGCTCCTTTTAGATTTAACTAGTTAGCATTTACGTGTGTTGCACGTGGCTTGTAATGTTTAAAAATATTTTTTAATTGGCAAGGTTTAAAAATAATCCAGTAAAATAAATAAAATAAAATAAAATAAACATACATTTTCAAATATACTATAATAAATTTTGAAATAAATTATGTTTTTTTAACTTGGAGAGCTCAAACCTGGATCTTGTCAAAGATTAATTATGTTATAGTTTGTTTAATAGTTTTTTTTAATAAAAAAAAGTACAGCATTTTAAGTAAAAAATATATATAAAACAATAAAAAGGTCAAATGGAAGGTATTTAATATATTCTAAATTCCAAATATTTAATGTTATAAAAAATTTCAATTAAATTTAATTACATAAATTTAAAAATAAACAATTAAGTTATCTGTGTTTATCAAGATAGAATAAACTAAATTAAAAGATTCAAATAGTCATGACATTTATTAGATAGTTAAAATTAGAATTAAATATAAGGGGGGAAAGGGAAATTTAAAAATTTCTTCCTCTTTTAAGTCACTTTAAAAAATTGAAAAACTAAAAGACTTTCCTACATTTAAAGAATAAATGTACACAATATCATATTTTTAAAACAAATAAAAAAATAATTAGAAAATAGGTTTAAAATATATATATTTGGTTCCCGATACTTCACTAAAGTAACGATTTAGTCCGTGTAGTTTAAACTTTTACCCAATAAAGTAAATAAATTTTAGTATATAACAATTTAATTCATGTAGTTTAAAATTCTTAAATGGTTTAGTCTCTCATAAGAAAATCATGTCATTAGGGGCTTATGTAGATTCATAAATCATTCCGGGACTAAGTTTCTACATATTAAAAATCGATATTTCACATTGACAAGATTTTCTATGATAGAGACTAAATCATAACAAACTTAAAATTACAATGACCAAATTATTGTGCATTCAAGTTCAAGAACAAAATCATGACAAATTTTCAAATTTAGGGGCTAAATCATTGTCATTACATAATAAAGTTCATAAATTAAATCAATTTATAAATAAAAGTACAATGACCAAATGGTTAATGAACCTAGAAAATACGATCTATCGATTTCATTCACATCATACCATCACAAATAATAATGACTTTTTTTAAAACAAAAATGTTTATCCGATTTTGTAGATGAAGTCATTGTAAATTAAAAAAAAATTGTAATGTATAGTTACATGATGCATCTACCAAAATAATATTTTGTCTTAGAAAAGATTATGATTTTAAAAATAAATAAAGGATAAAATAGGAATAATACAAGAGATAGGGCAAAATAAAAATATAAAAAAAAATGGATTTGTGAAAAATAATAAATAAATAAAAACTAAAAACAATTACAATAAAGTAATTATTTAATTATAGAATATAAATGGGCAAAACAGAGAGCGAAAGTTTCTCCCCTTTGCCACTTTTAGGGGTATATATATAAGATAGATAACTAATGACCTGTGGCGCTCAAGCCATTGGTTACAAAAAAGAAAGGGAGTGCCAAGCCAAAAAAGACATACTTGGAAAAGCGCTTTGAGAGAAGAAAATTGAAAGGTAAGATTGTACCAATGAAAAGTTTTTTGGTTTCCAATCAAAAAAAAA
>NW_019104637.1:290817-304353 GCF_001995035.1 Momordica charantia
TCTTCTTCCTTTCACTCTTCTACTCTACTTTTCATTCTTCTTTCTTCGACTCTTCATTCTTCTTCCATCCTAATGTTTTTTCTTTTTAATTTCGATGATCGACGGAGGCAAATAGTTGCCAACAAAGACAAAGAAGGAAAACAAAAACAAAGAAGAAGAAGTTGTCAAGGAGAATTTGGATAATTTTTAGGGTTTTTCATTTGAGATGGGCTATTTGTGCGCCCGCCCTCAACAAGGCGATCGCCTTGCCTCAGGCGAGAGGTGCTCAAAGGCGTGTCGAGGCGCGCCAAGGCGAGCGCCCGGGCACCTTGCAAGGCGCACCTGGCGAAATCGCCTCGCCTCTCGCCTAAGGCGAGCGCCCGGGTGCGCCTCGAAATCACTGGTTTTGGCTTGAGTGATATCTCAAGAGGGGAGGGTCCAAGTACCTCTAATACTTGGTAGCTATTGTAGTTCGTTTATCTTTTATCTTTCAACATATTTCGGGTTCTAACAGTGGTATCAGAGCAGTTCGTTTCTGGCCATGAACTCTACACCTGAAGAGGTTCTTCAATTGATGGAGAAGATGATGGAATGGATGGACTTGAGGATCCAATCCATGACCGATAAGATGGAACAAGAAAGTATGGTGATCCGATCCTTGCTTCGTAAGGAAAACAAGGAGATACTAGAGAAAACAGAGGAAGGGATTATATCAGGGAAGATGACACGACCATATAGAGATGAGAAGACGATGATTAGAGAAGAAAAGTTTGAGAGCAAGCAAAAATCTGTTCACGGGGAAGCAAGGTTGGAACAACCAAAGGAAAATCAAATTAGAAGGGAAAGAACACATCGATTTGTGCTCGAAACTTCATATGTTCCCTCAATGATTGAACTCGTCGAAGGCTACCGGAATTCGGAGATCAGGCGCGAGAAGATTGGGAAGGCTAGAGTTCAGAAAAACCAAGGGCCATTATCAATTTTATGGCGAAAGTTGAAGGCTCAAAAGAGTCGAAGACGTTGTAGAAGATGGAGCATCAACAACCGCAAAGCTCATTAGAAGGTGAATAATCATGAAAAAAAGGAAAAGCGAGAAAAATGGCCGACAGAGGCCATCGCCGGCGACCATGGCAGATGTGGTCGGAGAAGGAGACTTGGTGGAGGCCATTAAGGGTGGGTCACAAAAGAAAGGAAGGAGAAGGAACCCTAATGGTCACATTAAGGGAGAAGGTTTTGGAAAAGTAACAAAAATAGTGAATGTTTTGATGTATGGGTCTTGGGCCAGGTTGTCCTCTAGGTCTAACCCAAAAACTGACCTAAGTGGGCATCCCCTACCCACGTGCAGAGAAACCCTAGCCGCGACGCTCCTCCTGTCTGTATACACGCCGCCTGCACGACGCCGCCGTCATTACCAGGCCGCCACTAGCATCTTGCGAAGTGGTTTCCTCCTTCCCAGCTCGCATCTTCGACACTACCGTCGTCAACCAAGGTCCAGAACAGATCGTCGTCAACCGACGACCACCATTGTCCGTCACCGACCTTCGGCCATCGCTTTCCATCGCCCGCCTCGGCGGCTATCGTTGCTGACCGCTACCCATCACCGATCATCAACCATCGCCTGCACCAAGTAACAGCCACACCATTTTGTGCATGCTGCTACCTTCCACTGACGTCCTATGACTACCCCACCACAGCAGCTGATTCAATTTGAGTTTGCAAGGCTAGGTTTCAAATTCTTGTGCGGGTTATTAAAAATAAAAAAAATATAAAAAAGTTTTTGTTTAGCCACACCTTGAGGACAAGGTATGTTTTAAGGGGCGGGATTGGTCACTAGGGTAATAAAGGGATATTATTAGGGTATTGAGGGTAACTTAGTAATTAGATAGGAAAGTAGTCAGGGAGAGTGTTATAAATAGAGGGTGGGTATAAGGATGAAGGTATCCAATGAGTGAGTATGGTTTTGACTGGAGTGATATCTCAAGAGGATACTTGAACTTGATAGCTATTGTAGTTCGTTTATCTTTTTATCTTGTAATATATTTCGGGTTCTAACACATCCCCAACCAAATGCCTCACAAAAATGAATAAGGACAAGCAAACCAAAGAATTTGGCCTTTCACGTTGAAAGGCCAAATTGAATAAACACAGATGACAGAGGACTCGAGATTCTCCATTCATCAAACAAATGTGATAGGATGAATACTTACTCCTGAATTTTTTGAACAATAGGGTTATCACTTGTCTCCCATCTTTCACGAATATCCTCAGCTATCTGCCAATTACAATATAAGAAAATATTATTACATATTAAACATTAAAGAAGAGTAAAAACATAAGCTTTCAGCTGCCACTGAATTAAAATGTCAAACTCAGAAAAATGTTAAAATTTGACCCAACCAACCATAAAGTAATTTTAGTTTCAGATAAATCTCTCTTCCAAATTTGTTTTTTTCCTAGATTCAATTCCCCCATCCCCGACCATGATGCAATTCTAGCCCAAAGTTCTCGGTTTTGTTAATTATTGTGTATTCTATCACTATGTCCCTGTTCCCAACCTCACTATATATAATATATTTTTTAAAAACACCTCCCCCGACTTCAAAAATCATTTCAGAGGGATTCCAACCATGTTCGGGGGTTCTACCTCAGGACAGATCCCACAAGAAATTTTCCATCCCAATATGGTAGAGCAATTCTTTTAGAATGAGAGATAGAGATGAGTTTAACAAAACTCCAACGATACGTAACAGTTAGGTCCAATTTTCACCATTTTTTAAATTTGATAGGCAACTAGTCAAATAAAAATTTGAGGGTATAATTGTTACAATCATACAGTTCAGGGTGGTTAATTTGTGTAATTTTCCCTGATTAAAAATATCAAGATATTAGTGAAATTTGTATTGGTATCTAAGCTTAACAACAATATATTAAATAAATGTTGGAAATGATTTAGGAGAAAAAGGGGCATTCCGAGAATTGAACTCATATCTCTCACACCCAAAGTGAGAACCATACCACAACAATGTATTATATTAACAAATAATGGATTTTGATATTAAATGTCCATAAACGACCTCCATAATTTTCCTACACAGCACATGCACACACAAAAATGGAAGCAAGCAAGCCAATGTTTCAAAATTAATTTTAAACCGTTATACAAATTCAACTATCAACTAATTGATTTTCAAAAAAACATCTATATTCAATTCCATAGACTTGGTCTCAACCCACAAGTCAGTAATGTTATGACATGTTCAGGGATGCATAACCCTCTCTCCAGCAGTAGAGCACATTAAATGAAACTTGGGATCAGATGCTGAGTTTTACTGAAGAAAATAGTATTAGTCGAAATACATACCTCCTGACCCTTTGACACTACGGGTTCACCATAACCAGTAACCCGCTTGAATATGGTATGACCTTGCATCTAAAGGAAGGAAAAAAGGGAAAATTACTGATTTGATCTAAAAGCAAATGGCACTTTAATAGAAGCTCTAATGATACTCCACAAGACATTGGCAACTAGCGTCATTTACCTTCTCCTTGAATGCCTCCCACTTCTTACTCCATCGAGACTGTTTTGATGGCAAAACAACAACATCGGTTCTGGTACTTCTTTCAACTTTTGGCGAGGCTGAAGGCTCATACTCCAAATGTTTTTTCTTATGTGGCTTTCCACTTAACTCATCCTTTACAATTTCATAGCCCTTCTTTGTTAAGTCAATTAACTTTGCTTTTTTCAACCTTTCGAATGCAGAGATACCTGGTGAAGGAATGCTGGACTTAAATTTTCCAAATACCGTTTCCGAGGTGTCCCTAGAACCAGGATGCTGATGTCTGCCTTCTTCAGAAGTGGCCTCACTTCCATCCTTTTTTGCATCAGCACCATGATCAGTTGAGGTACAAGTAGATCCTGAAGATTTTTTTTGACCGAATCCAAAAGCGTCTTTCACCTGAGTCCAATAGTGAGGAAATATTAATTCCATGGGTATGATTATATATGCTTAATTGATATATCAATTATCACATAAAACACACAAACCTCTTCTGTAGCAGCTGATATTTTCTCTTTGACATCGGCAGAAACCTGAAAAAATTAAAATCAAAATGGTGTTTGGTTCCATGAAAGATAACTTCCTTTAATATCGAATAATAGTCTCAAATAAATAAATATCAGGAACGACTGCCAAAGACATCATAATATTCAATATACTCAAGAAAAGAACAGACTTTTTCCCACCATACATTAGGAAATAAAACTGAAAGGCCCAAACAACAATCGCCCATAACCAAAAAGATAAAGTGACTAGATAACATTGTAAAATTAGGGAGAGAGAGAGAGAGGAAATGTCATTACCCCAGCATGCTGTACAAACTATTTAAAATAATCACCAGTCACTGATAAATGGTAGTCACAACAATTATAAACATGGGTAGCAGTTAGCACATAAATTGGAAGAGAAGAAAAAAATTTACACCTTTCTAGCTGTAGCCTCAGCATCGGACCACATGCCATCCACCTGCTTGTAAAGCTGCTCAGTTGTCTGCTTTGTTCTGCATTCGCCATTTCACCGTCTCAGGCCATCCATTGAAGTGCCCACACAGCCTTGACATACAAGGGTATGTCTCAGCCTGTTATAAATACCACTAAAACTATGCAAGACCGAGTAACAAAGTTCTCAAAAGATTACCTAACTTTTATGTCTTCTTTCGCACCTTTAAGTTCTTCTGCCTTCTCCTTCCACTCTTTGACAGATTGTTGAAATTCTGGGTTTCTGCAATGTTTACCAGAACACTAATAAAAGGACTAATACCACACGTAATAACTATGAAGAACAAACACGCAATAGAGGAAGCAACTAGAAGCTAAGAAGTCATACATCTTGTTTGTAATACTATAATAGTCAACCATTATTAAAAAAGAAATGTTAGAAAACAGTTTCATGCTGTCAGAAGAGCAAAATACTTTTGTTCAACTAAATGAGTGGTTAGTTTAGGTGCTTAGTTTTAGCTGCTTGGTTTTAGCTAGATGAGCTGGCAGAATACTTAAGATCTATAATAACTGGGTGTACTGTATATTGATAAAAACATCAATACCATTGCTTGATTTTGGCCCTTCATCCCTATTTTTCCAGTAATACATTGCCTAACATTTTCTTTTCTTGATCTAAGTCCATATGGCATGAAATCTCATGAACAATTTCAATTGCATTCTTCTGTGATACTTTTGAGTTGTTACATCATTGATGATGCATCTAATCCACATTACATCCACCACTATGACAGAGCTTGGTATTAGTCTCTCAACAATTTTTTACTTTTGAGAAACGGATATTTCATTGAAGATATGAAATATAAAAAAAAAATGGATAATACCACTAAGGACTGGGTTTAAAAAAAAACAGTTAGTTTCATTGGTTTAGTGCTTGATTTTAGCTTCTGATGAGCTGGCCAATACTTGAGCTCTATTTAACTTGGCCATACTGCATATACTGAGACATTACATCAATAAAACCATCTCATCAAGAATCTTCCTTTAATCGAATTCATGCTGATGCAGCATTAATAAATTATGTACGGAATGGGAAACAATTCACATGCATTCGAACTTCCTTCGAGAACTTGTTGAATAAAGAAACACTTGCATAAAAGCTAAAACACATATACATGCATGTAGTTATAAAGGAGACGGAAGATACTTGTTTGCTTCGCCTTTCACTTTCTTTGAGAACTCATTGAATACACTGAATCTACGATTGATGGAGTAACCATTTGGTAAGAGCAATTGGGATCTTGTACAGGAGCTCTACCACAACAAATCCAAACCCATATATCAAAACAAACTTGATATTGACTAACTTAACACCATAAAATTCATCCTCTAAAGACTACAGTGAAGAAAGATGGTTTAAGATTAAATCATAGGAGAGAAACCCAACCCCATGGGAGGTAAGCTGATAAAAAATGCTTTGTCTAGAGAGAAACAGATCCCGAACTAACTTTCTACCAGCCATCAAGATTCAATCTCTGCAACCCTGCACATAAACTTTTCTTTAGAAAAAAACAACTTTTTATCATAATCTAATAAATTGGTATCATATGAATGCAAAAATTCTCTAAATCACAAATTCTCAAATTAAATAAGAGTAAGGTAAAGCTACTCCAACCTCTAAATTCTAATACTATTTTTAGTAACCAGCCAGAAGAAGAATACAATAAATAATAATGAAAGATAGATCTTTTATTTGGAAGCCAAACTCTACCTTAGCAACTCTCTTCTATTATCCCTCTCCTCAGTCACAGCTTTTCAGGTGGGACATGCCACCATAGATGTTTTTTTTCCATTGGAAGCTTTTAGAAATTAAACCATGATCCGTGATGTGTCTGTTCAGGAGAGGATTCGATTCAAATTACTTGTTTTCTGCCATTTTTCTGCATTTGTTTTTAGTTTCAACTTTTCTACGTTTTTGATGCTCGGAATCGAAATTGTGAATAGGGTAGGGACTGAATCAAAATTGTGATTAGGATAGGTATAGGATAGAGCATGCTACTTTCTTGAAATTTTGGAGGATGTTCATCAAGATTAGGGTAGGGACACTATGTTTTTTGATGATGTGAATGAATCGAACTACCTTATCTCTTATTCACTCTTATATATATAACGAATATATATTTTTTTTTTTTTGGAGAAGATACGATTTCATTAATGCAATGAAATGAGAGATATACAAAAGGGGATGAGAAACCCAAACCAATGGTTTTTCATTAAGTCCTTCATTCAGTGACACTACCTAAGTATGTTAACATCATGCTCTCAGTCCACTTCATAAATCACATTATGAACTCTAAGTCTCTAAGTCTAAGTTTTGTCAAATAATCACAATCTTTTCAGCTTAACTCGAACATGTATTAAGGAAGTAGCCCTCTTCTTCAAAATATAACTCTATCTACAGTAATGTCCTTCATTGAAGCTCAATAGAAGCCCATACAACTTCCATTTACGTATCATAAAAGGCATATCTTATTATTTCCATCCAACAACGAAAGTTAGTTATCTCCATACAATTCTAGTACACAAGCAATATGAAACCAGAAAGATAGAAAACCGAACAACCGGAACAACCCCCTATGTAAAAGTACAACAGCTATAGTAATTTTTGTACTGCCCACAATGATAAAATTACATCAAATTTTTCTGTGATAACTTTAAAATAAAATATGAAAGTTGAATTAACAAACATCAAAATGCACTGGGCTTAGACATAAACCAAAAGTGCAAAGGGGAACGACCCAGAGCTGTAAGAAGCAAGCAAATTTTAAAAGAAAAATGCCAATAATTAAAATATGGAAATCATTTTTGAGATCTTGCAGTTGCAGAAGAACACTATATCTAGTTTACTTAATTGTAGCTGTTCATTCTCGAGAGACACATGTACACCAAAGAATTCTTCACCTCAGCAACATTCGCATATAGAACGAAATTCAACTTTCTCTCTTCTACTTGTCTCGATCTCCTGTTATATCTTTTTTAAAAAAAATAAAGCGTGAGTCGGAGCTTTACTCCCCTATACCCAGGGGCACCCGCGCCCGCCCCAAGACCCAAACCCGAGAGACATCAACGGTTTTTGGTATTAAGCTCGCTAAAAGGTTCGAACCTAAGACCTTTAAGCCAGTATGACCAATAGACCCCAAGCCCTTGCCAACTGGGCTGCCCCTTGAGGGCAATCTCCTATTATACCTAGCAACTTAAGTTAACCATCCTCACTTTTTAGACTCTCGTGGTCCCGAATCAAAAAAATAAGAATTTTTTAGCATTAAAAAGCTAGACAAGTTCACATTAGTTGGAGTACTATCGCATAGCCTTTACTCAAGTACACTCGACCCCAGCAAGTATGCTTTAAATTTACTTTACTTCTAACAAACTCACAAGTCTTCTCTGGGGTAAATGATTGAGAATTAGTTAACTCCTTCATGCGATGGGGAGAAAAATTAAACACCCAGTAAATTACAGAGAAGTACCCAAACATATACAGCAGGCAGGGAGAAACAGTGAAGATTATGGAATTACTAATGGGTATGTCATTGAAATAGTGAGAAACAATGCAAGAGCAATCAAACTGAATGGTAGAGTACAGAGAAGCTGACATTACCGCTCAGGGGAAGAACAATGAACTCTCTAGCCTCTGATTGATTTTCCGGAGTTTCAAAATACTTTTTCTGAAATTCAAACGATTCAAGCCACTCGTTGAGAATCAGTACTGAATAACTGGCTAAACGCAAACACGCGTACAAGTATGGATTTAGGTGCAAATTCGAAGACGAGAGAAACAAAAGCAACTGAACAAAGTAAAAACTTACTTGATATTAGGGCTGAGGGGGCGAGAATATGTGATTAGAGCGCGGGCGGCGGCGATGGGAACGACCGGCTGTGGCGGCGTAGCGCGAGCGACAATAGGGCTTGAGAAGCAGAGAACCGTTCGGGCGTTGGGGTGGGGCGGGGCTTCAATGTGAATTTTGGAAAAGAATTGCTGATTTTTTTACAAAAATAGTTATAGAAATAAAGGGTTCCAACATCACTATTGTTATACTAGAAAAAGGAATTAAGATGAGAGGAAAGTAAATACCAAAGGTTCAATTCTCTAGAAGGTTTCATATTTTTATATAATATATTTTTCATAATATTAGAAATACAAAGTAATATTGTGAATTTGCTCCCATGTAGGGTAGAATGAATGACTTTCCCCCTGCATGCGTGTCGATTTTCATTTCAAAGATGGTAGTAAAAGATCCTCAAGTAGTTATTGAAGGTAGTAAAAGATAAAAAGAAGGATGCCTTTGGTGGACTTGAAAAATAGCTAAAAGAATCCAATATCATGACTAACACGTTGTTGTTAGGGTTAAACACTAACATTTAATGTGGACAAATATATTATTCCATCAAAAATAGCTAAAATTATTCCACCATTACCCTTGAAATTTTGTGACAAAAATACCCTTGAAATAAATCTTTGCTACACCTTAATATTAGTAAATAAAATAGTGAATCAAAATCTTAAAGTTTAGAAATTCAAAAATAAAATCTAGAGTTAGAGATTCCTAAATTTCTAAAAACGTGAAATCTGTTAAATGAATACTTTGAAATAAAAATATATATATATATTAAGAGGGAGAAAAATATGAAAAATGTCCTAACAAAACGTAAAATCAATGCAGAAAAGTAGAAATTGAGTAAAAAAATTGAAAAGCCAAAAATATTGTTTTTAAAATTATGGATGAGGTACCTACATTGGAAGAAAGGATAATTAATACCGTGACAATTATGGAAGGGGTAGGTACATTTGGGAGACGCAAAATGTCTCCTTGTCTCTAATTTCATTTTCTTTTAGCTCCATTCTTCCCTAATCGCATGCCCTAACTCATTCTTATAGCTCCATTCGAACCAACATGCCGCACGCATCCACGTCTTGCCTATCGCGTTGCCTACAAGGGTAAAGCTTTTGGGTACATAACTCAACGCCTCCAAACTTTGATGAGAATGGCTGTCTACAAGGGTATGTACTTCACGCTAACAAGTGATTCACGATTTAACAACCTTGCCACCACTATGACAGAGCTTGGTGCTGGTGTCTCAACAATTTTTCACTTTTGCGGATATTTCGTTGAAGATATGAAACATTAAAAAAAAAGGATAATACCACTAAGGACTAGGTTTAAAAAAAACCAGTTAGTTTCATTGGTTTAGTGTTTGATTTGAGCTTCTGATGAGCTGGCCGATACTTGAGCTCTATTTAACTTGGCCATGCTGCATATACTGAGACATTACATCAATAAAACCATCTCTTCAAGAATCTTCCTTTAATCGAATTCATGTTGATGCTGCATTAATAAATTATGTACGGAACGGGAAACAATTCACATGCATTTGAACGTCCTTCGAGAACTTGTTGAATAAAGAAACACTTGCATAAAAGCTGGTTTTTGCAGGAGGACCAAGCCGTCGCTCGAGAAGGGGGAGGCCGCAAGTTAAATTACAAACTTAGCCCTAGCAATCCCTAAATCCAAGAAAAAACAAGTTTTATTGTATTCTCAGCGTTGGTTTTTTTATTTTAGGTTAAATATATATTCTAGTGTCTAATATTTTAATTCTTTTCCCTTATAAAAAAAATTATATGAGGTGGAGTTTGAATCCATGACCTTTTGGTCAGGACATGTACCTGAGTTATACTCAAATTGATATATATATTTTTTTTTAAATTGTCTTCATGGTATGTTTTACTAATAACTTATCAGCTAAATTTTTGGATTTAAAGGTGATGGTGTTATAGGAATTTGTAACGTCCTGATTTTCGGGTTATTTTTATTTCAAGTTTTAAATTGAATCTTTATATTTCTCCTTATTTGGATAAATTAAGTTTTTGGATTTTCTAATTTTAAAGTTGTAATTTTGGATAAATTAGAATTAAAATTTAATTTCATAAGTTTAAGATAAATAAAGTTTTCGAATTTTGGAAATAGATTTTATTTAAATCTTAATTCAAAGTTTTGGAAATTTAATTTTTCCCTTTTACATTATTTTTAAATATAAATGAATCTTTTAAATATTTTCCAAAACCTTTTTACAATGGATTTTCTTTTTAGAAAAGGATTTAGAAAAATCCCTTTATTTATAAAATCATAAACCTTATTTTGTTTTATGATTTTGGTTTATTTTGGATTTATTATTCTTTTGGTAAAAAGAAAAGAAAAAGGGAAAGAAAAATAAAACAAAACAAACCCTAATGTCTTTTTCTCTTATCTTCTCTTCTTCTTCCCCTTGCCTTAGCTCCCACCTGGGAAATTGACTCAAATAACCTACTTGAGTTTTGAATTTGCTCAAATAACCCACCTTCAAAATTGTTTTAAATAACCTATCATATTATTTTAATGAATTTAATAATAAGTAAAATTACATTTATGCCCCTGAAATAAAAAAACCAACGTTCCCACTCTTTCTCTTCTCCTTCCTTCGTACGCTTCAACTTCAAAATCTCGTTTCCTTTCGTTTCGCTTACGTTCGCTCCAACCCAGTTCTGTTCCCTTCAACCTTGGCTTTTCTTGTCTCACGAAATCGATGTAACAATTTTCCCTGATTTTACACTTTTAGTTAGGGATTTATGTGGTTGTACTCTGCCTTGGTTGATGAACTTGTTTGGGTAAAAATGAGAAGTAGGATTTAGGGTTTAAGAAATGCACGATGTAAGGCGTGAATTTGTTTTCAGGTGGTGAACGTCGTTTTCGATTTCGGGCGAAATTGGATACGAATTTGAATTTGGTTGCGCGGGTTTTTAAGATCTCTAAAAAATTTCAAGGAGATTTTGGGCGAAACTGGTTAGGGATTTGAATTTTTGGCATGGGTTTAACTTTCGGGCGAAGTAGGTTAGGGATTTAATGGGTTTGTGTGTCTCTGTAAAATTTCTCGGGGAATCTCGTACGAGATGTAAGCGAGAAATGCATATCGAAGGAAGAACTTTGCTCGAGGCACCCTTGTTGGGTGTGTTGCCCTAAATTCGTAGTTTGTATTTATTAAAAATAAATGTATATTCAACAAAGTTTTATTCAATAAATTTGTTGTTGAATTCATAGCATTGCATTGTCTAAAATCCAATAAACTAAACATCCAAGGTTATTTTAATGTAAACGAGACAGTATATATACTAGGTATATATTTGATATACCCCTGATATACGAGGTATATATTTGATATACTCCTGATATACGAGTGGATAATGTCTCGTGAATAACATGAAGGGTCTATAGTATATGGATAGGGTTAGGTACCTTATCCTGGCAACACTATGGATACGGCCCACTTTGTAAATGTTACAGACGACTCGATCTAGGTCGTTCGTGTGGAGACATGCGAGTAGGGGTATCCTATACAATGAGGACCGGATATCGATTGTGTAATCTTTAAATATAACGCCACTGACTAACAGATTGCTATTTCATAAGATGACCAAACAACTCATTCTCAATCCTGAGTGAGTTATAGACTTCTGCCCGTGAGGGCTCGTCCTTTGATCTGTATGGGTGAAAGTGGCCCGAGTTGTCGACTCAATATTCCTACCATTTTTGGGACGAGACCGAGTGGGGAGTTGGGAACATAACTTCACAAGATGGAATTCACTCCTCCCCGATGTTAGGGGAGTAGATGAGTGTTTTCTTAAATGCTGACTTCGGGACTTAAACAAGGGGCCCCACCCTCTCATTGGCCCGATAGGGACTTCCGGTTATTGATCGGACCATAACCAGATTGTTCATTAGAGGAGCAGTGGTATTTAAGGAGTAAGATGTAACTCAGGGGTAAAACGGTAATTTGACCCAACTTGAGTTACGAGCACTCATGAAGGATTGACTTGTCATTAATGGTCGTATGTCCATGGACACGAAAACATTCTGCAGTGAGAAGAGTGCAACTGCGGGTCTTTAGTGGAGTGACCTGTAGTTAACGAATGTTGATTAACTCGATCAATGAGTTTGACCGATTAATCTCGTATCGTTGGAGCTTCTGATCTGTAGGTCCATTAGGTCCCCTTACTAGCTCATAACGGGTAAAACGAGGATCAAATTTTTGGAAGAATTTGAACTGTTCAAATTACTTAAGGGATTATATGTATATTGATACATTATAATATATAGTCAATTCTAAATTAAGACTATATATTATGAGAGAAATTATTTGAATGAGATTCAAATAAAATTAATATGAATAAGACTCATATTAAAACTATAGGCTAAAAATAAAGTGCATAAGATGTAAATTAGAACTATAGGGTATACGAGAGAAATGCTATAGAATATGATTCTATTTATGTGATAAATAATTAAGTGTTAATTATTTGATATATATATATATTAATTATTAATATTAATATTAATATTAACACTCCCCTGCTTAATTTGCAGGGGAGTGGGGGCTAGTTATGACGTGGGGAGTTAACCCCACGTCATATGTGTTCTATTTTGCAGAATGGTTCTGCTGTAGAAAAAAAGAGAACAAGAACGCCCAGGAATTCTCTCAAGAAAAATCACTCAATCTCTCTCAAAAATTCTCCCTAAGATTCCAAACGGTGCTCCCACAAGCATGATCTCGAGACCCAAGAGGATAGTAAGGAAGATTCGGTGGTGGTGTTCGGGTGGAAATCTTTGAAGAAAAGTTATTCAAACGTAAGTTTCCCCTGTATTTTTCTTCTTTGCACTTTTGTTTTGTTTTCTCAAAAAACCATGAACGAAGATCCGCTTTCGCTCCAGGATTCACATCCCATCAACCCCGAGAAATTCTCATGTTGTGGCTTTTATGTGATAAATTTCTCGGGTGCCTATCAGGCGAGATGCACCGAGAACTTTAACAGATTCAGTTTTAGTGCATTAGATCTAGTGGTACCTCGAGCGTCAAGTGATTTTTAAAGTTCTCGGAGTCATCTCACATGAGATGACGACGAGAAATTCAAAAAGCACTTACACTCGAGGTACCACGAGAAAGAATGCACTAAAAGGATTTAAAGGACCCACACC
>NW_019104637.1:307580-336393 GCF_001995035.1 Momordica charantia
GTGTGCTCCGAACTGATGGGGCTTTGCTGGGCAGGGTTCTGCTCATCAGAGGCCTCCGGTGGAATGGTTTTAGCGGTCTCCTTGAAGTCGCCGCTCGACCTAGAACTTGCTGAGAGTTCTAGCTTCAGCGCTCTCTTCCTATTCGCCTTTTGTTTGATTATTGGCATTATGGATTAGGGTTTTAGGAAGAAGAAGAGGGTTTTGAGAGCTTAAAAGGAGAATGAGGAGGTACGGTTATGGTGCAGAGTGGGGAGAGAAGAATGAGGGAGACGTGGATCTTAAAGAAAAACAGAAAGTTGTTATGGCCCATTAAAGAAAATATCTACCACGATTTTCTTCCAATTAATGGAAATAAAATTTCCTCCCAAAACAAAAAATAACATCCCCCTAAATCTCTAGCAATTATGATTTATTTCCAAAATTGAAAGTTTACTTACCTCTCTCTTTGGAAGCCGAAATTTGCTATAAATACCTTTCTACATGTCTGCCACGCCCTGACGCTCTCACCTGCCTTGTCCTTTCGTGTCAGCAACATCATGTCGTCATCACTGCATGCCCTTTTTGAAAGTTGTCCACTCAACCTGATTTTTAATTATTTCCCCCCAAAAACCAAAATGAAAGCCGATTAAAATTCAAAATGGCAGATAAAACAATTAAACATCTAAATTTCTAAATTCAAAACTAGGGAGCAATAAAATAATTAATCATTAAATCGTGCTCCCTTTATTTCGTTGTTGGTTTCTCAGTCCGTGGCCAAGTGATGAGCTCCAGCATTTCTCACTACGCTCTCACCAAAGAAATGCTTTAACCTCTGCCTGTTCACGGTAGATTCTCTTCCTGAATCCATTTCTTGTACCTTCACTGCTCCATGTGAGAATATATGTGAAACTAAAAATGGACCTGACCATCTCGATTTGAGCTTTCCTGGAAAAAGTTTGAGTCTTGAATTGAAAAGCAACACTTGCTGTCCTTTTCAAACTTCCTAGGATTGATTCTTGCATCGTGCCATCGCTTTGTCTTTTCCTTATATAACTTGGCATTTTCGTAAGCTTCTTTGCTTAGCAATTGTAAGCAGCGAACATCTCCTTCTGCAACATCATCCAAATTTAACATTTTCACAGCCCAAAAGGCCTTATGCTCCAGCTCCAATGGGAGATGGCAAAGTTTCCCAAAAACTAATTTGTATGGAGATCTGCCTAAAGGCGTCTTGAATGCTGTGCGATAAGCCCACAACGCGTCGTCCAACTTCATCGCCTAATCTCTTCGATTTGTGTTAACCACTTTTTCCAATATGCTCTTGATATCTCTATTAGATATCTTAGCTTGCCCATTTGACTAGGGGTGATAAGCTGTGGATACTTTGTGCCTGATGTTATACTTAGCAAGGAGAGATGCTATAGCTTTGTTGATGAAGTGGGAGCCTTCGTCATTGATCACAGCTCTGAGTGTACCAAATCTCGTGAATATTTTCTTGCGAAGAAACTTTTCTACCACTTTGGGATCACTATTGGCGCATGCCACTACCTCGACCCATTTTGATGCATAATCGACTGCTAATAAGATGAAGAGGTTTCCATTGGATGGAGGGAATCATCTCATGAAGTCCATGCCCCATACATCAAAAAGCTCCACCTCTAAGATGTATGTAAGAGGCATTTCTGACCTCTTGGAAATATTTCCAACTCTTTGACATTCATTGCAATGCTGCACTAGCTCATATACATCCTTAAAAATGGTGGGCCAAAAGTATCCGCTCTAGAAAACTTTTGTTGCTGTGTGCTGCCCTCCAAAGTGGCTACCGTATGGTGCCGAATGGCATTTAGCTAGCACCTGTCGTGCTTCAGCATTGGCGATGCATCTTTTGATCACTTTATCTTGGCCAATCCTATAGAAATATGGGTCATCCCACAAATAAAACTTACTCTCATACAAAAACCTTTTCAGTTGTTGCTTGTTCATGTCCGCTGACAGAATTCCACTAGCAATATAGTTGGCTAGATCTGCAAACCATGGTTCCTCATCTTCATTCAGAACTCCAATAGCCAACACTTACTCATCTGGGAAGGTCTCTCTAATTTTTGTCTCATGCTTGGAGCATTCTGGAGTAGGCAACCTGGACAAGTGGTCATCCACCAAAATTTTTTGTTCCTTTCTTGTCCTTGATCTCTATATCAAATTCTTGCAGTAGTAAGATTCAGCGGATAAGCCTTGGTTTAGCATCCTTCTTTGTCAGTAAATACTTCAGAGCAACATAGTTTGTGTAAACAATCACCTTTGACCCTACCAGATATGCTCTAAACTTTTCAAATGTGAACACTACAGTTAAAAGCTCTTTCTCTGTTGTGGTGTAATTAATCTGTGCCTCAATCAAAGTTTTGCTGGCATAATAAATTGGATGCAGTAGCTTCCCTCTGTGTTGAACAAGAACTGCTCCCACAGCATAGTCACTGACATCACACATTAATTCGAAAGGCTGATTCCAATCTAGAGCTGTTATTATTGGAGCATGGGTGAGAGCATACTTCAGTGTATTGAAAGCCTGCAAACATTCAGATGTGAAGTTAAATTCTTTATCAATCTCAAGCAAAGAACAGAGAGGTTTGGAGATTTTTGAAAATCTTTAATAAATCTACAATAAAAACCAGCATGCCCCAGGAAACTGCGAATGCCCTTGACATTCACGGGTGGGGGCAATTTCTCGATTGCCTCGATCTTTGGTTTGTCCACTTCTATGCCTTTGCTGGAGACTCTGTGCCCTAGCACAATTCCTTCCTGCACCATGAAGTGACACTTCTCCCAATTCAGGACTAAGTTTGTTTCTTCACATCTTTGCAACACCTTCTTCAGGTTGTCCAAACATTCTGCAAATGACTTTCCAAACACCGAAAAATCGTCCATAAACACCGCTCACTGATTCTACCAAGTCAGAAAAGATAGCCATCATGCACCTCTAGAACGTTGCTGGAGCGTTACAAAGCCCGAAGGGAATCATTCTGAAAATGAATGTTTCATAGGGACATGTAGAAGTCGTCTTCTGTTGATCTTGAGGAGCAATTGTAATATGATTATAACCACTATAGCCGTCTAAAAAGCAGTAATACTTTTGACCTACCAGCTTGTCCAGTATTTGATCAGTGAAGGGGAGAGAAAAGTGGTCCTTCTTTGTGGCTTTGTGCAGCTTCTGGTAATCCATACATATACGCCATCTAGATACTTTCCTCATGGGTATCAACTCATTCTTTTCATTCTCCACTATAGTCATGCCTCCTTTCTTAGGCACACATTGCACTGGACTTACCCACTCGCTATCTGAAATTGGATATATGATTCCTACATCTAACCACTGATAATTTCTTTCTTTACAACCTTCTTCATAGTTGGATTAAGTCTATGCTGGGGCTCTATAGAGTTCTTGCAGTTCTCTTCTAGCACAATCTTATGCATATAAAAGCTGGGGTTTATCCCTTGATATAAGCAATAGTCCATTCAATTGCTCTCTGATGTGCCTTGAGTATACTCAACAGCATCTGCTCCTTTTCCAAGGGTAAGTTCGCTGCTATGATGATTGGCAATGTCTCTGATGAACCCAGGTAAGCATATTTCAAATGCTACGACAATGCTTTAAGCTCCAGCACTGTTCCAAAACGTCTTCAATTTTTCCCTCTGGATGCATAATGGATCGATCCGCCAGCTACAATGTCAATGTTGTGGGCCTTGCTTCTCCAATGCCCAACTTGTTGTAAATTGATAACGACATGAGATTGATGCTGGTGCCCAGATTACATAAGGCAAGTCCTATCTATTGTCCTCCAATTGAAACTGGTAGGGTAAAACTCCCAGGATCTTTCATCTTTGTATGAATTTTGCTCGTGAGTATGGTACTGCAAGCCTTAGTAATTGCTACAGTTTCATACTCTCCCAATGTTATCTTCTTTGTGAGTATCTCTTTCAGAAACCTCACATGATTTGGCATCTGCTCTAGAGCTTCCACCAACGGTATGTTCACGTGCAGTTGCTTCAAGACATCTAAAAACTTCTTGAATTGAACATTCTGTTCTTTCTTCTGCAACCGTTTAGGATATGGTGGTGCTGGCCTATATTCTGTTGGGGCATTTTCATGCTCTGCTTGCTTTTTTTCTTTCTCGGACACTCTGTTATATGTAGACCTTATCTCAGGTGCTTTAGTAATTACTGGATTAACTGATTGATTGGGTGTGTTCTGAACCTCCTTTGGTTGTTAAGCTATTTGCTCTGGTGGGGTAGGTACAACTACTTCTGCTAGCTCACTGTCCTGTTTTGACTGTGTTTCTCCTTGGTCAACTTGAGTAGGTTCCTTGATCGCTGTTGGAGCATTTGGGTGTGCCAGAGGTAATGCTTTCCCACTACGCAAAGTGAGGGCCTTGCATTCTTCCTTACCGTCTCTTTTAGGCACTTCTGTATCGCTAGGCAATGCTCCAACTGGTCTGCTCTTCAAATCCATAGCTAACTGACCTACTTGCAACTCTAAGTTCCTTAATGATACAACATGACTTTGCACAGTGGCGCCATTATTGGCCATGTATTGCTTCATCAGCTTTTCCAATGATGCAAATGATTCTTTTGATTGCTTCTGTGCTACCATTTGTCCTTGATTCGCAAAACCAGGACAATAACTTACCTTCTGCTGAAATGCTGAAGCATTGGATGTTACAGTATTGTGTTTTCCTTGATTGCCACTCAAACTAAAATTGGGGTGATTCCTTAAGCCAGGATTCTACGTGTTCGAATACGAATTGTTTCTACTATTCTGCGGGTTTCCCAAATAATAAATGAACTCAAGACTTCTAGGGCAGTTGTTATAATGGTGGTCTCCCTCGCAGAAATAACAAGAAATCCCTTGAATTTGATTGACATTAGCCTTACCAGCTGATGCTCCAACTGAATTTTGCTGCGTCATACTCCTTGTTACCAAGTCTGTCAGATTCTCAATCTTTGAATTCAATGCAGTATATGATTCAGACTCAACTAGCCCCTTACTTGATTTTCCTTGAACAGCTATAGGATCAAACCATGATGATTGTTTGATGATATTCTTTCTATAATATCGAATGCTTCAGCATAGGATTTTGCTAGCAAAGCCCCATTTGCAGACGCAAAATATTCAAAAATGCATGGACGCAAAAATCCATGGACGCAAAATATTCTACAGTGAGAAGAGAGCAACTGTAGGTCTTTAGTGAAGTGACCGACAATTAACGAATGTTTATTAATATGGTTAATGAGTTTAATCAATTTATCTCGTATCGTTGGAGCTTCCGATCTGTAGGTCTATTAGGTCCCCTTACTAGCTCATAAAGGATAGTTAAGAATAGTTAGTCTTGAAAAGAACTTGAATTGTTCAAATTAGTTAAAGGGAATGAAAGTTAATTGTATGAGATGCAATTAATATAATGTATAATGATACATTATAATATAAAGTTAAATTTGAATTGGATTCAAAATTATGAGAGAGATGTATATTGGATTTGATTCTAATATGGTTAATTAATTTAAGTTTAATTTGAATAAATATGATTTAATTAAATTAATGGGATATGTTGATTAATTTTATTAAATATGGTTTAATTAAATTAATGACTTATGTTAATTTGGTTAAGTTAAATTTGAATTAATTTAATTAAATTAATAATTCTTTTTTTTGGAAATTAATTAAATATGATTTAATTAATTATTGATTTAATTAAGTAGTTTTAATTAAATTAAAATAAAAAGAAAAAGAAAAAAAATGGAAATGGGAGGAAAAACATCCTACTTTCGACCATTAATGGTGGGAAGTGGGGAAGCTGTGACTTCCCCACCACTCTTCCTCCCTTATAAAACGGAGGCTCTCCCCTTCCATTTTGTTCCCCCGGTTCCGGAGAAAATCTCTCTCGCTCTCTTGATTTCCCTTCTAATTATTAGACTGTTCCCATAAATTGAGTTCTTAACCTCCAGAGGATAGCGAGGAAGACTTTGTGGTGGCGTTGATATCTACATTGAAGAGGTGTCTTCAAAGGTATGTATCACTAACTTCTTTTTATTCATGCTTATATGTCTTTTCTTTGTTGTAATTGTAAGACAAGATCGAAGCACACACGTTCGCGCGCTTCCGCTGCGGGATCCGATCCCTTCAATTTTAACCAATTCCAATGGCTGAAATTTCGTTTTGACTGTTGCCTTATTGTATTTTGTTTGCCTAGATGTTGAATCAACGCGAGGTTAGGAGCATAGCAGTGGATAAGTAGTACCAAGGGGCGAGTGTGTGCGTTAGTAGGTGCTTTTGACATGGTTTCTTATCGAACTATCTTATTTTTGTGCATCTCATGTATGTAAAAATTGTTGGTCATGGTTGAGGGCTTGTAGATGCTATTTACGGGTTACGTTTTTATGAAAGTTTGTTTTGAGAATAGATGATGTGTATTTTTTTTATATTAGGTGTTGGAAAAGAATTGTTATGTGATGTTGGGATATTCTTGAAGTGGCTTTTGATGTTGTTATGTGCTGGAAAATTTGTTGTGATATGTTTGAACCCTTATGACGTAGTTCTCCATGATATAAAGTGTTGAAACTTATTTTTCAGTTATGTTTGACACTCTCGTTGTGATCGTATATATTAGAAAGTGTGGGAACAGTTGTATGTATTAGTTGGGCGTTCTTCTCATAGTTCCGAAGTGTAAGAGCATTTTGCATCACGAGAATTATTACCATTGTTTTGCATATGGTGTAGGAAATGCTAGGATCTTGTTGTTGCGACTTGTGACCATGTAACTCGTGTTATCTCTTGGCTTGGGCAATTGTATTGGAGTACCTTTGTGAAAATAAGCTGAACAAGGTTAAAGTGTGTGCCATTGTGTTTTGTAATGCATTTACTGTCCTGTTGGATGACTGTGATGCGGAAACATGCTGTGTGGGGATTGGAATAGTATGATAGGATTTTAACAGATGAGAGGTAGATATACGAGTGAACTAGCTTTGGGCAACTGGTTGAGGATGTTACGTCACTACTGGGTGTCGAGGCTCTGGGTAGAAAAGGTCGGGGATCGGCATGATGAGTCTTTTGATGATGAGTATTGGGTCTTGACGTGGTGGCGGTCAAGGACCAATACGCTGAGTAGTCGTCGAGGCCTTGGGTACAAAAGGTCGATGGTCGATGCAAAGTTCGAGACTTGGGAATAAGGGTCAAAGTCGAACGCCAAGCTTTTGTAGAGGAGTTTCGGGGTCTTGGGTACAAAAGGTCAAGGGCCGATACGAATCGAAGAGTTAGACTTGGAGGACTAACATAACATGATGGGCTAGAATGAGCTTGGGTAAGCTAGAGGTCAATGGGCTTTGCGGTCGAAGTGCTGTAAGATTTAATGCTTGAAATAAGTGTATGTGTATTGACTTTCGTTTTTACTTATTGATGATGATTACTATTTGTAGTATCCTGATGTTTATTATGATGTCGAGCATGTTGTCTGTGTTTAGTTAGTGAGGGCTACTTACGAAGTATTTCATATACTCACGCCCCCTCTGCAATTATAGTTTTCAGGTGCAGACCGAGTCCTTGGCCATGGTGATGACGAGAAGAAGGCTTGACCGAGGAAGGACCATTTAGGCTGCATTAATCTTACCTAGGATTGTTGATTTGTAGGTTGATTGTTCTGGGCGTAGGGACTTATTGTTAGTAGTGGATTTTTTATTGTGGGTTTTGACGCGTTATAGAATTTTGTTTCCTTTTCAGTTGAACCTATGTCGTCACTTGTTTGGATTTCCCGTTGATCTTGGATTTGTTGGTCAAATTGAAGTTTCTTATCTTTTTGAATTGATTAGCCCACTGAGGGCAGAATTTTTACGTATAAGGTTGAATTGAAGTATGGGTCTCCCTGTGGTTTATCTTTTACCTATTGTCTTATGCATTCCTTTTAGGAGGGGGTTGAACTGGGAGTTTGTTAACGTTACCCCGAGAGTGTTGTTGAAATTCGAGGGTGTTACAAAAACTGTTTCCTTTTTCGCTCAAGGACAGTGCAATGACTTGGCTAAACGCGCTAGAACCAAATTCTATCACCACGTGGGCGGAACTGACGGAGAAGTTCTTGGCAAAGTACCACACTTTGACCAAGAACGCATACCTTCGAGAAGACATTGTGTCTTTTCGACAAAATGAGAATGAAACAGTTCAAGAAGCTTAGGAGTGTTTCAAAGAGCTACTCAGAAGATGCCCGAGCCACGGATTGCTCGCATGTGTGCAGATCGAGCAATTTTATCGACGATTGGATTATTCATCGAGAATGATGTTAAACACCGCAGCCAATGGCTCATTATTGGAAAAGTCGGTTAATGAGATCGTTGATATTTTAAATAAGATGACAGACATTAATGACCAAGGAAAAGTAGGAAGGTCATTGCCAAAGAAGCAAGCATCAGCTGGAATATTTAAGTTAGACACAGTAGCCTCAATGCAAGCCCAAATGGCGGCTATGAACCAGATGTTGAAACAGCTAACAATGGAGAAGGAAACCAAAATCGCCACTTCAGCAGCGATTCTTGAACCATCTCCTGTTTTACAAATTTCTGACATATCGTATGTTTATTGTGGTGATAACCACTTGTATGAGAATTGTCCAGCTAATCCAGCGTCTGTTTTCTATGTAGGTTAAGGTGTCCAGCGGAATTTCAATCCATATTTAAACACCTACAACCCTGGATGGAGGCACCATCCAAACTTCTCTTGGAGTAACCAAGGAGGAGCTAGTAGCAGTGCGCAAGAACCTGCTCAACAAACAAAACTACATTCCTCCTGGTTTTCCCACTCAATCTATGTTGCTGTCGCAACAGCACAATTAACAAAGAGCTCAAAACAATACTCAGCAAAGTGGTAACAATGCAAGTTTTGAGGTAATGATGAAAGAATACATTACAAGGAATGACGCTGAGATGAGGAACCTGGAAATGCAAATGGGGCAGTTAGCAAATGACCTAAAATCTAGAACACAAGGTATTGCCTGGACACACAGAGAATTCGAAGCGAGATCGTGAAGGGAAAGAGCAATGTAAGGCAATCATCACAAGAAGGGGACTGAGTTATGATGGTTCTCACTTCCAGATGGAGGAAATGATGTGGCTACACCTGTTCCCGCATCCGTCTCTACTCCAAAACCAGAAGAGAAAGCAAACCCGTAAGTTTAGAAGAGAAAGGTAAAAAGGCCGACAAAGGTAAGCAAGTAGTGCCTTGCACTACTCCACAAGTAGGTAATGTTAAGATTCCTCCACATTGCCCTCAAAGATTAGTTAAGAAGAATCATGATAGTAATTTTAAGATGTTCTTTTAAATAGTGAAACAATTGCATATTAATATACCTGTCATAGATGCTTTAGAGTAAATGCCTAATTACACCAAGTTTTTGAAAGATATCATTTCTAGGCATAAAAAACTAGGTGAGCATGAGACGGTAGCCCTAACAAAGTGTAGTAGTGATGCTCTAGAGAATCCATTACCTGTTAAGTGTAAGGACCCAAATAGTTTTACTATCTCTTGCTTAATAGGTAGTAAGAATATAGGGAGAGCATTGTATGACTTAGGGGCAAGCATTAATCTATGCCTCTTTCAGTCTTTAAAGAGTTAAATATAGGAGAAGCTCGTCCCACTACTGCAACTAGCGGATAGGTCCATAAAGAAACCAGAAGGGAAAATAGAGGATGTTCTTGTTAAAGTAGATAAATTTATTTTTCCTTCCGATTTCATAATTTTGGATTGTGAAGCAGATCTTGAGGTGCCGATCATTATTGGGAGGCCATTTTTAGCAACGGGAGACACTGTATTCAACGTTAGGGAAGGAGAAATCACTATGAAGGTCAATGATGAGGAAGTCACCTTCAACGTCCTTGATGCGATGCGTCTCCCGGATGAAGTCGAGGAGTGCTCTACAATAGGGCAACCGTGGAGGAACTTCAGGAGATGATTGTGGAAGACTTAGAAGTAGATTTGGAAGTCAAAGAAGAAAAAGCGAAAATTGCACCTGCGCAATTTTGACACATTTAGAGCATTTTGAGTTTCTGCAGCCAACAGTAGCTGATTTGAAAGCCTTGCAGTTTTCCATCATTGAACCTTCAGAATTGGAGAAGAAACCCCAACCCTCTCATTTAAAATATGCATATTCAGGTTCAAATGATACTTTGCCGGTTATCATATCTATTTGACTAACGAAGATGAATCTTTATTTTTCCATGTTTTATATAAGTATACGAGGGCTATTAGACGGACCATAGACAACATAAGAGGAATTAGCCCAACTTTTTGCATGCACAAAATCATCTTGGAAGAAAGAGCCACCAATTCTATCGAGAGCCAAAGGAGGCTCAACCCCAAAATGAAAGAGGTGGTCAAAAAGGGAATAATAAAATGGTTAGACGTTGGGGTGCTACCCCATTTCAGATGGCAGCTGGGTTGGCCCGGTTCAATGCATTCCCAAGAAGGGTGGTATGACGGTGACAACTAACGATGTCAACAAGTTGATCACGACGAGAATGGTGACTGGTTGGAGAGTGTGCATGTACTACCGCCGCCTAAACAAGGTAACTAGAAAAGACCATTTTCAACTTCCCTTTATTAACCAAATGCTTGATCGTCTTATAGGGAAGGCGTGTTATTGCTTTTAGATGGGTATTCTAGTTACAACCAGCTGAAATAGCTTCGGAGGACCAAGAAAAGACCACTTTCACATTTCCCTATGGGACATTTGCATTCTGGAGGATGTCATTCGGTCTTTGTAACGCTCTCGCCCCCTTCCAAAGATGCATGACTGCTATTTTTTTCTTACATGGTAGAAAGCACGATAGAAATATTTATGGATGATTTTTCTGTGTTTGGTGAGTCGTTTGAAGTTTGTTTAGAAAATTTAGAGAATGTTTTAAAAAGGTGTGAAGAGACTAACCTTGTGCTTAATTGGGAGAAGTGTCATTTTATGGTACGTGAAGGTATAGTCTTAGGTCACAAAATTTCAGGAAAAGAAATTGAGGTCGATAGGACTGAGATAGATTTGATTGCCAAATTATCCCCTCCTACTGTTGTAAAAGGTGTTAGAAGTTTCTTAGGACACGCAGGTTTCTACCGCCGTTTTATAAAGGACTCTGCACAAATTTCTAAACCTTTATGTCAATTGTTAGAAGTAGATCGATCCTTTGATTTTGATGAAAACTGTTTGAAAGGTTTTGAAACACCTAAAGGTGCACTTAGTTCAGCACCCATCATAATTGAACCATATTGGAACTTACCATTTGACCTAATGTGTGATGCAAGTGATTTTGTAGTAGGTGTGGTGTTGGGGCAGCGAAAAGGTAAAGTTCTTCATCCTATTTATTAAGCGAGGAAGACTTTGAACAGTAGCCAGTTAAATTACACTATGACTGTGAAAGAGCTTTTAGCTGTTGTTTTCGCATTTGACAAATTTCGTTCATATTTGATTGGGACTAAGGTGATAGTTTTTACGGATCATTCTGCGTTAAAATACTTGTTTGGTAAAAAAAAAGCTAAGCCTAGGTTAATTAGATGGATATTATTGCTATAAGAGTTTGATTTAGAGATAAGAGATAGAAAAGGAACACAAAACTAAGTAGCAGATCATTTGTCTAAGCTAGAGTCTTCTTTGCAACATGACAACTCGGAAATTAGATAACATTTTGTGGATGAGCATCTGTTAGCCATTTCTAAACTCCCTTGGTATGCTGATTATGCGAACCATCTAGTTAGCAATATAATTCCCAACGATTTAAGTAAACACCAGATTAAAAAGTTCTTTCATGATGTTACGTTTTATAGACGGGATGAACCTTTTTTGTTCAAATTGGGACTTGACAATATTCTTCGCAGGTGTGTTGCTAAGCATGAACAGAAAGAGATTCTGGAAGCATGCCACAAATCACCATATGGTGGACATTTTACTGGATGTAAAACTGCGGCGAATATCCTCAAAAGTGGTTTCTTTTGGCCATCCCTATTTCGAGATGCTCATATATTCGCTCAAAGTTGGGAGCGGTGTCAAAGATCAAGTAACTTAACTGGGAAACATGAGATGCCCTTAAACCCAATATTGGAAGTTGAACTTTTCGATATTTGGGTTATCGACTTCATGGGTCTGTTCCCGCCTTCATTTGGTAAGAATTACATTCTCTTGGCTGTTGACTATGTTTCGAAATTGGTTGAGGTTGTGGCCACCCCTACTAATGATGCCAAGGTAGTTTCTCTCTTCTTGCAAAAGTTTATTTTCACTAGATATGGTACACCTAGATGCTTGATTAGTGATGAGGGCACACACTTTTTAAATAGAGTAGTGAGTAATTTGTTAAAAAAGTATAACATCCATCATAAGATTGTTACTGCCAATCACCCTCAAACTAATGGATTAGCAGAGATATCAAATAGAACAATAAAATCAATTCTAGAGAAGTCTATGAATATTAATAGGAAGGACTAGACTATTAAACTTGATGATGCTTTATGCGCCTATAGGACTGCATATAAAACTCCGTTAGGAATGCCCCCTTGTCGCATTGTTTTTGGTAAAGCATGTCATCTTCCGGTAGAATTAGACCATAGAACATTTTGGGCTACGCGGAAACTAAATTTTGACTATTATGCTGTAGGTGAAGCAAGGTTGCTACAGTTACACGAGTTGGATGAGTTTCGTCAGTTTTCTTATGAGAATGCTAAGATGTATAAAGAAAAAACCAAAAAATGGCACGATAAGAAGATACTAGATAAGAATTTGGAACCTGGAGACTTAGTTTTGTTGTTCAATTCTAGATTAAGGTTGTTTCCAGGTAAGCTTAAGTCTAGATAGTCAGGCCCATTTCTAGTTGAACGTGTTTATCCGTATGGAGCTGTGGATTTGAGGGATTCAAAACATAATATTTTTAAGGTAAATAGGCATCGAGTAAAGAAATGCTTTGGTGAGCATATTGACAGAGGCAAAACCTTTTTACTACTGAAAGATTCATGAAAAGTCAGTGAGAACAGCCCCTCTATCGGTGTTGAGGACATTTTTATGTAAAATATTTATTGTCTTCCTTTTGCGAAATTTTTACATTTTCTTTAAGGCTTTTTTGCGTAGATTTCAAATCTAATTTTTGTTTTTGCATTTGAATTTTGCAGGATCAAGATTGAACCCTCCTCAAAATTGCGCCAGACGCAATTTAAGGAAAAAAAACTAATTTCAAAATTGGCTTAATATTTTCGTGGGCTTCATTTGGGTTACGTTTGAATGGACTTTGGTCCATTTTAAAACTTAAGAGGCCTCATTACTAAACCCTAATATGTTTTAAAACATAAAACAAAAGCCATAAGTTATCTACACCCGCATTTGCAATTTTCTCCCCAAAACCTATCATTTGATTTTCAAATTTTCTTTCATCAAATCTTCAAGAACCCCTAAATCTTTCACATCCGTCTCTTTTTGGGCACATTTAGGGTTAAAAGGTGGAGTTTTTATATTGATCGTGAAGCAAGAATCAAGAACCATGGAAGAATCATCCTCCTCCAAGCCATGCAATAAAGAGAAGGGGAAGAAGAAGGTGATGCTTCCACCACCTACTCCATCGGGTATGATTCCTCTTGAACCCCCTAAGATTTCTCATGAAGGGCTAATTTTTTATCCTAGGGAAGAAAGAAATAAATTAGAGGCAGTTTCAAGAATGAACCCTAGAAAGAACCTATCCATAGGTAATGCAAATTATGAAAAAATTATTTTAGAACCTCATGTTGCTAGAATTAAAGAAGGAGGCCATGGTGAGAATAGATTAGGAGAATTTAGCAAGGTCTACCTTAGAAAAGTCAATCCGTGAGTTATAAAGGTGTTGATTTAGATGAAAGAATTGCTAGGCTTGATGAGAGAGCTGAAATTGAGATTAAGAAAAAATAAATTAGAGATAAAGAAAATGAGGTAATTAGTGCCAATATAGCGGAGTTAAATGAAAAATGGCAAAGATTTATGGAAAACTCAAGGAGGATGAGTGAAGAAATTCAACTTGAATTAAACAGTATGATGCCATAGGTTGAATTCCCCTCAAAATAACCTCATTTCCTAATCGTTAGAGTTATATATCCCTCCCCCTCTTTCCGCTACTGTTGCTATAGATGTTGAAGGTCAAAAACATGTTAGTGGAGATTCTGAACACGACACAGAGCCATTGGAGCACTCAGATTCGACCACAGTCAAAATACACTGCCAAATTGCGCCTGGTGCAATTTTGGAGAATACTCCACAAAGTATTTCGTCTCCCACTTTTCTAGACCTTATTTTGACTAAAATCCTTTAGTTTTTTATGATTTAGAACAGGAAAGGACAACGTCAAAGTTGCCTCCTCGAAGTGGCTTGTCAACCACGCTTTCCCTCCCTCAAAACAGTGCTCCTCACCAAAAGCCCTTCCTTGGATTGGGGCAAAAGTTGCCAAAATTTTGGTGGCTCTGAATGAAGCAACAGGAGAAGATCCATTGTTGGATGATGGAAACAGTAGGGATGCTCAAGAAAGACTGAACTTTGAGGGAGAGAATGAGAATCATGGAGATTTGCCCAAAGAAGTCCATGGAGATGAGTGTGAGAAAGAAGAAGAAAACGACAATATCTCCCAATATGAAGTGCGAATACGTACTCCGGTGCATGAGTCACAACAAGATGATGAGGAGTCCCCTGTACAAAAGCATGAAAGAGCATCAAGTCCTGACGATGTTCCAAATGAAGCTATGGAGGAATCATCTTCCTTTTCTTCCTCGAAAGGTAAGACTTATTCTTTATCGAGCTTGAATGTCCATGACCCGAACTTTGTTGCTACTGCAGAGACCTCAGAGGAAGAGGTGTGCTTGACCAAAGTGGTGAAGAAACAAGAAAGAAAAAAATTCCAGCCCAAATTGTACCTGGCGCAATTTCTACGCCACACACTCGAGCCGTTGTAGCAAGTTAGGCTGCCAAAAAGAAGCCGAGGCTGGTCCATCTAAAAAATCCAAGAGGGATAGGGTGCTAAGAGAGGCAGAAGAGCCACTTGAGGAGGCCAACGAAGAGGAGCCCGCTTCTATTGAGCAAATACCATCCAATGCAAAAAGGATAGGGTTGGAAGTGAAAAAGTCTGACTTCACAACATGTGATATCTTAGTTGAGAAGGGCTTTGATGAGGTACAAGAGTCCGTGCCAAAATATACAAGAGATTGCTTGTGGAGAATGGTTGGGAGACGTTGTTTGCCCCACCTACGCGTGTATCAGAGGTTTTGGTGAAAGAATTTAATGCTCCATCAATCCAAACCGAAGAGACGTAGTGAAAGTAAGGGGGTAAAGTGGTAAACTTTTCGCCTCCCATTATTAACACTTACTATGATTTTTTGGATGTATTTAATGCCGTAGGTAATGCATTTTTGGTCCATCCATCAGACGAACAATTGGACGAGGCACGTCGACTTATTTGTAGACCACACAAGACATGGACCGTCTCAACAACAGGGAAGCTTTCCCTAAAGCCCCTTGACATCAATGAACAAGTAACGGTTTGGACGTATGTGGTGAAGAATAAGTTGATCCCCACTTCTCACGATTCCTGCATTAATCGCAATAGGGTGATGATGGTGTACATCCTGACGAAGGGCATTGAGTTCAATTTTAGAGAACTCATAAGGAACGAAATTCGGAGTTGCTCAGAGAAAATGGTAGGTCCACTTGCTTTTCCTGGATTAATAATTGAGTTATGCTTGCAAGCAGGAGTAGAGGCTGATGATGCGGATGTAGTAACGCCCAAGAAGCCAACCACATCTATAAAGAGAGTTCGGGGATATTCTATCGTTCGAGAGGAAGACTCTCCCATTATCACTACGAATCCCGAGACCCGAGGAGTAATGACTAGGGAGCAATATGATGAGCTAAGGCAGAAGTACGAGCTTCTATTGGCTACTCAACATGCAACATATGAGTTTCTAAAGACGTTATACGGTGATCGAGCACCTACTTTCCCCAATGAGCTTATGGCTGACTTGCCTTATTCTTCACGACCTACCGATGATGATTGCTTGGATGACGATGATTAGAGGAGTATCTCTCTCTTTTTGCTTTAATATTAGATGTTTTGGATATTGATCTTGTACTTTAGTTTGATTAGGTTGCTTTCGTGTTTTTAGTTTGCTTGTTAGGTTGTTTAGCTTAGTTTTAGTTCCTAGGTTAGTTGTTGGGATGTTGTGCTGTTAGGAATGGGTATATGAGTTGTGTTTCTGCATATGATTTAAGTTCAAACTTTGCATGTTTCCTTGTTCTAGCTACAACTTTGTCCTTAGCATCTTCGATAGCATCTTTTTTGAAACTCTGAGCATGCTCATCTTTTTAATGAACATCTTTCTTTTGTTCTTTGTTTTTGTATCATGTCAATGACGATACTTAAGGGCATGAATATGTTAGATTTCCTAGTTTTATGATCAAGTTATAAGTCATTTTCCACCTTTTGTTTTGATTATAAACATGTGCCAAAATTTTGCATCTCTCAAAATTTCTTTCCCCAGTGAGGACACTGTTTCCCTTAAGTTTGGGAGGGACAGTTCGTATCTTTTTGTTTTAAGAAAGAAAATGCTTTTTACATTTTGAAAAAGAGTCAGAAAGAAGATGCAGGCAATAAAAAATAGTCTTATGCAAAAATATTCATATGCAAGAATTTTTTTCAAAAAAATTGTATTAAAAAAAAGTCCAAAAGAAGAAAAGAGAAGTCAAAAAAAGAGTCTTGAGAGAAAATAAGAGTGGGGGAAAGAAAAGAAAAATAAAAGTGAGAGAAAGACAAGAGTGGTAAAAAACATGAGCGGCAAGAAAGCGCACCTACTTTTTCGTGAGTCCCACCATAGATATTCATTTATCTTTAAATGGGTGGCGTTAGCATCTTGGAGGGTAGTAGCCTACATATTAAGGTGACTTCGTGAAAACCATTGTCGACATTATTTTTTGTCAGGTTGCTACCTAATGAGTTTCTATGAGTGGCTGTGATTCGAAACTGATGTTAGTGTGTGGAAAACCTCAGGGGCTAGTAGTCGGTCCACGTGTCTTTTTTATGTAAAAACTTTTTGAATCAAAATTGAAGTGTGCATATTCCTTGGTTTTGTAAAAAGTGTTGTGTTTTAGAAAAGAAGCAGTTTAGAATCATTTTTATTTTCAAACAAGATTGGTTTATGATATATTGGCTTGAAAGTAAAGTTAGGACGTTTAGCTTATGAAGCCTTTCCTGAGACGAATATGATTCATTTACTTAGAATCTTGAGATTGTTACTCATTCAACTTCCTATCATGTTGATTGTTATAGATTGGTTGTTGTTGTTTTTGCTTGAGGACAAGCAAATGACTAAGTTTGGGGGTGTATTAGGGTTGACTTTTTACTGTAGAAATGTATGTCGGTAGGCCTGTTTGACCATGATTTTGAATCATTTCCCATCATTATTTGCCAAAAAGAATTATATATTCTTAAAGTAGAGCATGCATAGAACATTTATAAATAAATTGCAATATATGATACTTTAGGGAAAAAAATGAGAAAAACATGGTCAAAGTTCAAAGAAAATCACAGTTTTCCGGATTTTGCAGGAAAATTGTGCCTAACGCAATTTGGGAACAATTTTGCCACTTTGTCAAAAGGTGCGTTTTGATTAATGAAGGGCAAGGGGGATATTTCCAACATGTTCAAATCAAGCTACAACCGTGAGTCCAAGTCAAAAACGGATTGTTAGGTGAATCTCAATCCATTTCCACCTAAAAAGATTGGGAGTTCAATCAACTCAAGGGCCTATAAAATGGAGCCTCTCCCTCAGCTTCAAATTATCCCTTCCAAGCTTGTTTTCAGCTTCATTTCATTCCTTATCAGTTGTAGAACTCGTTCATATGCTTTAGATTTATGTTTTAGTTGTTATTTCCTTGTATTTCATACTTTTGCGTACTATATTGCTTTTAATTCAAGTTCTACCTTTTGTTCTTCATTTATTCTATTCTTATTAATTTCTTTAGCGAGTTTACACTCCCTTCACGCTCGAGAGAGAAGAGGGTCCAGCTAGAACTCCTTGCACAGCTTATTTATTCGTTTTAACTCAATGAAAATTATTTCCTTTATGTTTTTGTGCATTTTCTTCCCTTTAATCATGCACTAGATTAGTTATCAACCTCTTTGTGGAATATCTTAGTTAAAATGATTTGATTTCCAACAAACTCGAGATTTTGCCCAGATTGTGGCTGACACTTTTTTGGGTTGGTTTCTAAAAACTTCTCTTTACATATTTTTTTTTTTCCATTTGGCCAGTGGGATTTTGATTTATACACTAAAGCCCAACTCTGAGAAGAGTGAGTCAGGTAAAATAATAGGGCACCAATATGGGATGTGACTTAGACATAAGCGCATAAAACATGGTCCTAGACATAGGCCCTCTGACCCATAATGCAAATGAGTTGATAAATATTCTCTAGGATTGTAGGTTACCTAGCCTTTGCAGCAACCAAAAGCGGTAGTGAAATAGTAGAACTCAAATTCCCAAGAAAAGCTAGAATTGCGCCTAGTGCATTTTCCCAACAGTTTGTATTTTCCATATTTTACATCGAAACCAAGGTAGGAAGCAAATAGGTTGAGTTTTATAACATTGCTTGACATTTCAAACCCCAAACAACAACTTTTGTCACCATTTTCTCCATAAACCACAATTGCATATTTTAACTATTCACTTCTTAAAAATTGTTTTGAAAGCAACAAGTCCTGAAGATTCGACCTTAGATTACTCCCAAGTATTATTTGTGATCGGCATGAGTCTCTAATATTTTTAAAGGTATAGAAAGTCCCAACAACTCATGTACTTTTGGCTTATGAATTTAGTAAAATCAAGATGCCTAATACGGCCTCCTCTCCAGTGACCATCGTTAGAATTTTCTCAGACTCAAACTCTACCCAGTCACACGCAACATCGCCGATAGGGCCAACTGGCTTCCCCATCTGTTTCGACATGGTGATGGAAATGCGGGCGCGACCTGATAGAAAAGAGATGAAGGAAATTCAGGCACGACGCGGTA
Organism: Momordica charantia; assembly: GCF_001995035.1. The sequence goes on from NW_019104637.1 coordinate 326,633, forward strand.
GAAAATAGTCGAAGGAAATGTTGGCGCATCGTGGAGAAAGAAAATAAAAGTTGTGCCCAAACCTTTTAATCCTTAGCCCAAAAACTAACACCTAAAACTAACTCTGATTGCTTACCATTACAGTAACGCACTTAAAAATATCTAATATACTTTTAGAAAAATGAAAAAGAATTGAAAAGGTAAAAAATTCAATTCAAATTATTAAAAAATAATCAAAGTTCAAAAATCGAAAATCATAATACAATTTCAAACTACATATTGAAACCCTTAAAAAATACTAATGTGTGACTATATATATTTGTTATATATATAAGAGTGAATAAGAGATAAGGTAGTTGAATTCATTCTTCACAGCACCAAAAAACATAGTATTCCTACCTTAATCTTCATGAACATCCTCCAAAATTTGAAGAAAGTAAGCATGCCCTATCCATATTTCTATCCTAATCACAATTTCGATTAAATTCCTACCCTATTCACAATTTCGATTCAGAGAATCAGAAACACATAAAAGTTCAAACAAGAAACAAAAAAATCGTAGTAAACAGGTAAAAAAACAAGTAATCTGAATCGGATCCCTCTCCTAAACAAACATAGCCAACCCAAAATAATTGTGTTGGGTTGGTTCGGTTCCATCGGTTTTTTATCTTGCCATGAAGCGAAAAAAAAATATATATATATACATACTTTAAGTCATATAAGCACCTATTTAATAAGTTCTCACAAGAATATAGTCTCCAAAAAGCATACTAAAATGTAAACAAAATCTCACAATAACATAGTCTCCAAAATCCAAACACTAATACACAAATAAAATTCGATAAGAACATAATCTCCAAAATCGAAGCACTAATACATAAACAAAAGCTAACAAGAACTTAATCTCCCAAATTACAAATATATATAGTCTTCAAAATAAAAAACATATAGTCACCAACAGGCCGCGAGTCTAATAATAAGCTCATAAAGCTAACATGAACAACATCTTCTTGTATACTCCTTATATGATCCTATATTGTAGATATGAAAATATTTAGAGATAGTATCAAATATTTGGAATATTTAATTATTAATTACTTACCACAAATTTCAATAGGTTTGAATGTAGCTCATGATCTTAAAACACTTCAATTGCTTTAAGTGAAGTCTGCAACCTTGCATTGCTCCTTAGATCCTAAAAGATATTTCAAAAAGTAAATCATGAAAAGATATTATCCAAAACTACAACAATTTAAAAACAATATAAAATAAATACATAAGGAAGTGACATTACCTGATAAAATTTGATCACAAAGTTTCCAATTCATCAAATTGTGGAGGAATATCTAACAAGATTGGCTTTGCTCGTAGCCAATTTTATGTACATATTAAAGCATCTACCATCTTAGGGTCTAAAGAACTCCTAAAAGAGTCAAGTATCCTGCCTCCCGTACTAAATATAATGTCGATTCAGAAGCAACTGTTGACACTGAAATGACTAAGTATCTCGTGCAACTTCTAATAAGACTTTGTATTTAGAAGCATTTAATTTCCACCAATACAAAATATCAAAATTATCAGTAAGATCCTCATTAGATTCTGACAAATATCAATCTACATCATTTCTCACCTTATCCAAAATTTTCTCTTTCTCTCCTTGAATATAAGAAGACTGTATAGAATCTTGGGAACTTGAATGTAAAAATCATATAACCTCATCAAACTAATTTTCACCCCATTAGCCAGTGTTCTTGCAGCTTCATCCACACAAATACTTGTGAAACAAAAGGACATATCATCCCATTTATATCTTGGATCAAGTACAACAGCTAGAAACAACACTTTGTTCATCTTGTCAAGTGAATTCCAATACTAATCAAATTTTATTCTCATATTGGAAGTCATAGTATATAATATAGTATTTGAATTTTGGCCCCAACCTATTAGACATCATTGAATCCCAAAAACTTCATGGAAGAATATGTTAGAGGTTCAAACATTGAACCACTAACTTCAATGTAAGATCATAGAACATTTTCAAAAAATTTACAAATGTTCTAATATTATTCCAATTGACTAAAGTCTGTGGCCCTATTCTCTTCACCCCATTCTCATCTTCTTTAAAATAATTTACAAAATTGTCATCATCTTCTAAGTATTGAAAAGCCTTTTCAAATTTTAAAGCACGATCCACCATAAAAAAATGTTGAATTCCATCTTGTAGTCACATCCAAACAAACAAAGGCCATAGATTCAATCTTCTCATGTCCCACACACTCTAACAAAAATTTTCAATCGCTTGGGTGAAGATCTAACATATCTTACAAATTTCATACACTAGCAATTGATTCATGCAAATCTCTCAAACCATCATTAATAATCAAGTTCATAACATGAGCACAACATCTCATATGCAATAATTCATATCCAAAACAATAGACTTCCAAATTTGTAGTCTTCTATTCATATAAGAGATAAGAATCATTTGAAGTTGCATTATCAACAGTAATCGAAAAAACTCTTTCAATACACCACTCGAACAAACAACCTTCAATTACTTTACCAATTGCTCACTTTTGTGATTTGCGATTTAACAAAAATTCAAAATCAACAAAATGTGATGTGAGAACAATGTAATTGACAAGACATTTTGCAAGGAAGTCCAAGTATATGTGGTGATAAAAATTCTTTGATTACCTTTTATTAGCACTGATTTCAAAAGTTTTTTTCTTTATCTATATACGACTGATAAATATCTCGAGCAATTATTTTGAAGGAATATCAAATTTGGGACATGCAACATTACAAAATTCTTTGAACCCTTCCGTCTGTCTATGAATCTAAATGACAACTCAGATAAAACTAGCATCTTAGCACATGCATCTCTAATTCTTTGTTGAGTAAAGGCGGGAGACAAAAAAATTATATTGTTACCCCCTTTACCATGAGTGGATTGAAACTTTAGTATGGTTTGTCCTTTTAACTTGCTCACTAAATGAATATTTTTTGCATTGTTTTCTCAAATGCTTCCATAAGGTACTAGTTCCACATGAAGAAGTGTCTAAGAATAATCCGAGTAATTACACTTGCACGGATTAGTAATTACACTTGCACCTAATTCATTGTGTACTAGATTTTTCCTTTTTTAAAGTGGTCCATACAAAAGATGATGACCTAGTTGGTTCTTTTTTTAGTACTATTTTATGATGGTTTAGAATATGTCTCTAAAAGATTAATAGGTGGTGTTTGATTGTTGAAATAACTGCTCTCCAACCCCGCCTATAACAATTATATTTAAAAAAAATAAGAGAAAAGGTGGACAAGAGGAAAAATATCTTTAAAATATTTTGATCTAATAAAATATTTTTTTAATACTAGGATTTTTTTATTTTTTTTTTTGGGTTTTGTAACGAGCAATTGGAACTTGGAAGCTAGTACTCGAACTATTAGTTGACCACGCTCAACACCTAGGATAATATGGGTATCCTTTTTGCTTGAACAGGTTACCTCTTAATGTTGGGTTTGTAAGGTGATTGCAAACAAAATTCCATATTGGCTAGGGAAGTGAATGATCATGGGTATATAAGAGAGGACAATTATCTCCATTGGTATGAGACTTTTTGGGTGGAACCAAAAGCAAAACCATGAAGCTTATGCTCAAAGCGGACAATGGGTACCGTTGTCCTTAACACTTAAATGCTCTTAAAGATTAAGTATGGACACCTAGGATCATGAATAGTAGATTCATGCACATCTGATCGCGTGACTAGTAACCAATCTTCTCTAACAAACTGCTATGCTAATGGATCTTTATCTAAAATTATAGGACTAGGGTCTGATCATTGATATAATGTGCTTGAATGGGTGTTAATTGTTTCTTGCTTATTATCAATGAGCAAACTTATATGCATTGACAATACTGAAGAATGCTGAAACCATACATCTCCAAACCGTCTGCCGTTAGATCAAATAATATGACCTTGCACTATTGGCTACATCATCCCAATTCTTTCCTAATTTTATAATTCATTCAATAGTTTAATATTTTTAACTTCTAACCCTCAAACTTGAACTAACAAACCAAACATGTATTTGAAACCTGTAGACATGTAAATTTAGAAACATATGCAAATCCAAAAGTAAAATGAGAAGGGAAAAAGTTACCATTTTTAGATTCCAAATCTAGAAGAATATAGAGTGTGAGGTCGACCTACTCTAGATGAGACAGAAATATTTAGATTTTTGTGAGAAAGAAATTATTGAAATATTAAAGTTGAGAGAACTTACCGAAAGAGGAGAAGATGAAGATACAAAGAAGACAAAGAGAAGATGGAAATGATGATGCAAAGACGTTATATCTAAGCGAAGCCCATCTTCAGTTGGTCTATTCTGCACTCTCCCAGTAGCATTCGTCCGTCTGAACATTGGGATGGGACAGTAACAAGCAAAATGCCCCACTCCTCCACATTCATAACAGTTACCGGATCTCCTCTGTTGAGCCTTTTCTTATCTCCTTTGCAGGAAGCTCTGCAGGCCTCGCGCTCCATGGCGTCTCGACGTTCTCGTTGACGCCATCCGTCTTGGCGCTCTCCCCCTTTAATAATTTCGTAAAAAGGAAGACGAAAATAGTGCCTGCCGAAAGATGAAAGGCGAGAAATAGAATTGCAGCCATAGGTGGAAGAAAACTAAAATAATAATAATAAAAAAACCTAAAGATGTTAAGTTACTAATAGGCTTCGACCGGGTTTTGTTAACACATTAGAAGTCATCCAGACCTTAAAAAAACTAATAGAATTAAAATTTTATAAGAAAACTGGGTAAGTTCGGCTCAACCAAAAAATTTACTTCTGGACCCGAGAATTGAGAACTGAACCAACCCAGTCGGTTTTTAAAAAAGAACCCAACCCAAACAAACCAAGTGAGTTAGGTTCGGTTGCTCAATTTTTTCGGGTCTTCGATTTTTTTTAACACCCCTATTCCTATCCTAATCACAATTTCGATTCAATTCCTGCCCTATTAACAATTTCAATTCAAAGCATCAGAAATGCAAACAAGTTCAAACAAAAAAAAATTGTAGTAAACGGGTAGAAAACAAGTAATTTGCATCAAATCCTCTCCTAAACAAACACATATCATGGTTTAATTTCTAATAACTTCAAATAGGAAAAAACATCCATGGTCGCATGTCCCACTAGAAAAGCTGTGAGGGATTTTCTAATCCATCGGCTCTTTTTCAGTTTTCCCGAGTCCGAGAAAATTGTAAGCCAATAGCCTTAACGACAATTTTCCCGGGTGGACTGGCCTTGTCCTCCTCAGATCCTTTAAATCGAGTGTGTTGTGGAGCTTGAAGCCATAACAATCATACATCACCTTCAACTTCATCTTCATGTTGAGTCCACCAAAAGTCTTGGATTCATTTTCTAGGAACTGGAATATACCGAGATGTCTAATAGGCTTTGATACCATATCAATGTCTATGAGGTTCTATCTCAAAACAAATTGACAATTAGAGGAGTAGTCCAGATGTATTATAAATCATTGTTAGGTCCCTTTTATTTTCAATGTGGGATCTTTAACACTCTACAGTGACCATCGTCAGAATTTTCTCAGACTCGAACTCTATCCAGTAAGACGCAACATCGCCTATAGGACCAACCGACTTCACCATTGCTTCCGACATGGTGATTGAAATGCAAGCCCGGCCTGACAGAAAAGAGATGAAGGAAACGCTGGCGCGACGCGGGAAAAAAGAGCCGAAGGAAATGCTGGCACATCACGGAGAAAGAAAAGAAAAGTTGTGCCCAAACCTTTTAACCCTTAATCTAAAAACTAACACTTGAAACTAACTCTGGTTGCTTACAATTACAACAACAACGCACTTAAAAAAATCTAATCTACTTATAAAAATGAAAATAAATTAAAAAGGTAAAAAATTCAATTTAAATCCTTAAAAGAAATCAAAGTCCAAAAATTAAAAATCATAATAGAATTTCAAACTACATTTTGAAACCATTAGAAAATATTAATGTGTGAGTATATGTATATCTGTTATATATATAAGAGCGAATAAGATGCAAAGTAGTTCAATTCATTCACAGCATCAGAAAACATAATATCCCTATCCTAATATTCATGAACATACTACAAAATTTCAAGAAAGTAGCATGCTCTATCCATATTCCTTTCCTAATCACAATTTCGATTCAATTCCCACCTTATTCACAATTTCGATTTAAAACATTATAAACGCAGAAAAGTTCAAACAAAAAAAAAACGTAGTAAATAGGTAAAAAATAAATAATCTGAATCGAATCCTCTCGGCCTAAACAAACACAGATCATGGTTTTATTTCTAATAACTTCAATAGAGAAATAATATTCATGGTGGTCTGTCCCACCTGAAAAGCTGTGAGGGAATTTCTAATTCATCGGCTCTTTTTCAGTTTTCTCGGGGCATTGTAAGTCACTCCGAGAAATTGTAAGCCAATAGCCTCAACGATAGTTTTCCCGGGTGGACTCGCCTTGTTCTCGTCAGATCCTTTAAATCGAGTGTGTTGTGGAGATTCAAGCCAAAACAATCATGCATCACCTTTAAACTTCATCTCCATGTTGAGTCCAACAAAAGTGTTGGATTCATTTTCTAGGGAGTCGATGAGTGTTTCTAGCATGATCGGGGGCTCTATGATTGAAAATATATTAATATAAATTTGTAGGGAGTCATTTAAGAGAATTGAATTTTTCTCAAATTTTCTGCCTCTTCCTCTGCACTTATCATCTCTCCCCCCACTCCCAAATTTCCAAATTGAATAGGGGAGAATTGGGCGACAGAGCAAGGTGATTAACAACGCAGTAGAGGCAAGCAAGGGAGGGTAAAATCTAGAAATCGAAATCCAAAACAAGAGAGAATGAAGTTGTTTGAAGGATAATTTGATTGAGGCTATGCTGCTACGAAGACCCGCTGTTACAACTACAATAAGTGAACCACATCAATACGTGAGTGAAGACACACCAAATTATGAATGACGACCTTACTTATCGATGCAAGGAGAGAGATGAAGAAGAAAGAAAAAACCAAGCTGAGGGAGAGATGGAGGAGGGAGAAAGAATAGAAAGGTTGGTGACGAGGGTGAGAAAACTATGTGGGTGATAGCGAGGAGAGGGAGAGAGAGGAAATATTAATTTTTTCTTGTATCACTTTCACCGCATCAGCAATTTTATTATGGTCATAAAACAAAAAGTTTACTGTTTCAATCCCACAAAATCTTACATTTTGGTCTTGACATATGGTTAAGTGAAAAAAAAAAAACTTTGTGATTCAAATTCAATAACAAATAAAAAAACAAAATTCACTTAAAAAGTTATTTGAAAGCAAACTGAATTATTAGAAATAGGAAAGATTCTTAGGAAATATGTATAAATCAACTCACTTATCCTTTTAAATTTGTATTATTTTAATAATTTACTTTAATTTTTTTAAAAATAAATCTCTTGAATTTAAATAAAATTAATTTATACGGTAATTTTTAGCTATCTTATTATTTTATATTTTTTATACGCAAAAATAAAACGACAAAATTTTGCACGTCTTGCTAACTACTAAGATTTAAATAGCTCCACGAAATTAATTATATTCTATAATTCTCTTAGACCTTCGTTTACCAAAAATTTTATAGAATCGGAATCATAACTCTTTTTGTTGTTTACTAAAATCGTCTAGAATCGGAATTGAAATCAGATATATGACAATTACTAGTATACCCCTTCCTTCTTTCTAGCTAATTACAAATACATTGTCATGCTAATTTTTTAATTACAATACTAATATATTTTAATTTTATTTATTACTTGATAGTAAAAAATTAAAATATTAAATATAACTTTATAATATTTTATAATAAAATTACATCAACCAATAAAAGTGATATAAATTTTTACTAAAAGAAAAATTATTAGTGGTATAAATGAAAAACAGAATAAAAAAATATAAAACAATTAAATAAAAAGTTATGGGTCTCATTAACCATGAGACAAGAAGGGTAATTACAATAAATGTGTGAGATCCACATAATAAGAGTTATGGTTCTCATTAACCATGAAACAAAAAAGGTAAAAGTAGAAAAGTAATTGCAATAAATGTGTGAGACTCATCCAATAAAAAATGAGAATGAGATTGATAAAGGTGTATGAGAGAAATGAAATTGTCACTTTCTAGGGAATGAGAATGAAAAAACTGGGTGGGTTACACCATTTGATTCTCATTCTTGCAATTTGATAAACAACATTAAAGGGAATGAAAAAATTGATTCTCATTTCCTTGAAGTAAGTATTAGTTTAGATCTAATCATCATAGTTTGAACTAGTAGTCAATAAGGACTAATGTCAATAATAAAGTCTTAGACAGAATGAGTTCAAATCATAGTGGTTATCCACTTATAGTTTAATATCTTAAGAGTTATCTTCACAAACGGATTGCAATATCGAAAGATGGATTGCAATATCGAAAGACTCTCCAACAAGAATCTTCAAACCTCATTTAGGAACTTTCACCCCACAAGTTCCCTAATTGCCACGTGGGCATGCCATTCAAATCCACCCCATGACACAAAGCTACATAAAGGTCTGCATTGTAGTCCATGGAATTATGTCAATTTTTGAGTTGGATTTTTCCGTTGGAAGTTAAATCTTTTAGACAGATTAAAATCCCCTTACATGCTGTCTTGAATTAAACAAAAAATAATAATAAAATTGACACGTATTTGACATAGACACAATGTCTAAATTGTAGTGTCGTGTTTCATAGATTGAAGTCCTGCATTCCAAACACATGCCTATCAAAAAAATTATTTTTCAAGGAATGATTTACACATTATATCCTTGATAATCAAAGTTCAAATTACTATATTGATCTTCCCTTAAATAGTAAACACCAATCCTTATCTTTTTGGCAACTAATGATTGAAAATGTGGAAAAAGGACAAAGTGTGGAAGAACTCTTATATATCCAATAGAGGGAGGTTCAGTCTTATTCAAGGTACACTAACAAATTTTCGGTTATATTACACGTTCTTATCAATATTCATAGAGTACAATGGGAGGAGTAGCCTACTTATATTATAAATTATTGTTAGGTCTCTTATTTTTTCAATATAGGATCCTTAACATGATACCTCTTTTGGGTTCACCAATATTGGTTGGATTGCATTTTTAGATCGAATACTCATTTGAGCTGGTTGAACTCTAATACCATATCAACTATTTCTATATATTTGGTTGAAGGATACGTTAGCTCAACCACCTAATACAAATTAAAATTGAAATAAAAACCTAAACAAATTAATTTACAACTTGTAAAGATACCATGACTAGTGAAATTAAATAACAGCATATATAACAAACTTGTTTGGGGAAGGGAATACCCTGGACACGTGGAAGACCCCTATTGGTGCTCCAAGATTGCTCATGAGTCATGCCCAGCTCGGATAGCCGAGATGGCCGCCACTAACGTCGACAAATGCTAAGTATGAGGGCCAAGGTGAACCTGGCTCAGGTCTGACCTACCGGAGAGCTCGGTAGGGGCTGATGTGAGCAACTGTCGGCGGCGTGATTATCGGGCGTAACCGTCGGTCCCGAGATTACCGGGTGTAACCGACGGTTCCGAGATTACCGAATGTAACCGTCGCGAGATTAGCGGGACTACCACCCATAAGTAGAGGACCTCACTCCCCGATCAGGTACGACGATTTCTGGCCTCGAACTAAACTTGGAATCCGACCTATACTGACT
>NW_019104637.1:378715-391626 GCF_001995035.1 Momordica charantia
CCATGGGTTAAAAGAATAATTGGGTTAGAAGAATTATAGTGTCTAAATTTCCAACAACAAAATAAAACAACCAAGTCCAACGACCTAGGACAAAAGCCGAAAACAACACTTCATTAATTTAAATTATAAACTCGCAACCCACGACAGCCTCATAAAAAAACAAGGTAGAACAATTAAAATAATTTTCGATTCAACATCGAGACTTGAGATTAATCTAACCTAAGTAACGCGGGGCGTTACACACACTTTAGGTGTCCTTTTCCTATTTCTATTCCGATTACTAACTTGACCATCAAAGTGTCTTAGGCGAGACATGATAACTCTCCAAAAGAGAGTTATTCTGGTGTTTATTTGGGTGAACATGTGCATTAAAATGTCAAAGTGTGTCGGTTTTAGGTCATAATTAGCACAAATAGTGTTTAATTGCAAACTCATAGCTAAACGTACTTAGTCTTGAGAACTTTGGCCAAAAACAGCATAAACTCGCGTATTTGTGGTTCTTTTGCATAAGTTTTTTTAGGAGGAGACGAGAAGAGAAAGAAGTACAGAACCAGAGAGGAAAAGTCACAACATTGTCAAGTCGGAGCATATAAAAGCTGGAGCATAGCGATATCAGGGCATGGGTGTCCGTACAGTTAATTCAAAAACACGGGATTCACTTATGTCAGTATCCCCAGTCGGGTGCCTTAAAAATGGGACCCGATATTTAAAGGAAAGGTTGCCCTAGCCGACAGACACGCAGATCCCAAGGGAAACAAATTTTGAGAGCTGAAAAGACCAAGGGAGAGAATATACTCATTTTCGGGAGGAGAGCTGACGCCAGAAAGGGGAAGCTCGTCTGCTGCTTTGCGCTGACTGCTCTTCTTCTCTGTCATTTAGCTAATTTTCTTCTATGGGTTGTATTTCTTCTTCTTCCATTTTGTTTTCTTCACCCATTATGAGGTAAACCCCATTACGGGGGAGGTTCACACGCTGTAACTGACTTGAGACGAATCTCTAGCACACTACATTTATTTTTAAGCAAATCTGAATTTATTTCTCAATTCTTCGCGTTACTGTTGGCCGCTATTTCGTGTATGCTAGCTCCGATATTGACCCAGAAGGGCTTGTGGGTGCTGATTTATTTTGCTTGTGATCAGCGCTTTTCTATAGCTATAAGGATACTCAGGAATGAGGTCCCCTAATAATGCCTATAGTTTGGATTTATTGCTTGGGTATTTAGCAACGAAAGTTGTATTTACTCATGTTTGGGGTGTCTCGAAAGGGAACCGAGTCGAACTGGGCACTAATAAATGTTAGCTATGCTAGAGTATAGGTTGATAACGTGTTAAAGTATGTTGAATCTCCCTCGCCACCTTTATATCTTTTAATCCCCCATTATCGCTTCTTATGCTGCTATTTCCTTGCGTTGATAGCCTTGAAACTGTTGTCTCTTGCAACGTTCTGTCGTCCTGTTGTTCCTTTGTTTTAATTCTTCTAGATAATACTCATACTCAACTCTGTATATTTTTTAATTGTTGGTATCTACTTTTATCATTAAAATATAAACCAAAAATCCCTGTGGATACGATCTCGTTACGTACTACAATTGACTATTCTTGTATACTTGCACGCATTATCGACATAGTTGTGTGGATGCAACAAGACACCGTACCAGCATCGAGTTGTTTTGGTTTTAGGTTCCCTTGTTCTCCGGTCGGACTGTTCGTCCGAGGGACACATGGCCTTCGACCAAAATTTACCCTGAACAGTTGGCACTATCTGTGGGGACGATGTTTTTAAGCAGACCAAAAACTAGTTCTTCGCACTAAGACATCATCAGAATGGCCTCCAACAAGGAGTCATCCTTCGAGAATATCTTGATGAGGAGCGTCGGTGTAACAAGCCCATTGATAAGCCTGCCTTGACTCTCCCTGCTCCACAAAAAGCAAGGGGAACCTGGGACTCTGTCAACGCCCTCCGCCCAATTGGCCATCTAGGCAAACGGAAGGTGGCGCACCCCCATCACAAAAGTTTCAGCATTCCGTATCGAGATGCGAGCAGCTAACACCCAGATGGCCTACCAAATGGGACGACTGATCGAAGTAGTCCTGTTTGGCTAAACTCGCAGAAACCTCTCCCTTCCCAATGGGAGCGCGGTCGAAGGCGAACAATTGAAGGGAGCCCCAGGCCCCGACCCATGGAGGGCTTGGAAACGAGGACCCTCTGACGTCTCCCAGGCTTGCTGAAGGGTCGAAAGACCTTTAGAATAAGCTCAACAAAAGTCGCTCTAGGTGCAAAGCAACCAACTCCAACGTGGACTCTCAAACTAGCACCGAAACGTCAAGTAGGGCGAGTGGATTCCAAGTCGAGATCGGGCGGGAGGAGCTAGACTAGGTGAAAGAGGAAATCTTCAACCGAGTGAAAGCCGAGCTCAGAGTAGGAGAGGCTGGACCCACCACCGAGTACGAACTATCGAATATCGTCCAACAGCCATTCATGACCAGCATCCTAGCCATGGAATGGCCAAAGGGGTTAAAGGGGCCTCGCATCAACAAATATGATGTATCAGCCGACCTTGTGGACCACGCCACGTTGTACCATGATGTCATGCATCAAGCGTGATATAGCATTCCAAGTAGTGTCGGGACTTTTCTAGGACCCTTATCGGACCTGCTCGGTAATGGTTCCATAACCTCCACCAACACTCGGTCGAAAGCTACCAAGACTTGGCTAGGAAGTTTGTCAACTAGTTTCACTATTGTTGCATCAATAAGTGTACAGAAGCCCACCTCTCATCTGTCAAGCAAAAGTTGTGCAATGACTTAAAAGTGTATGTTGCCCACTTCATCAATGAACGACTCCGAGTACCGAACTGTGACGACAGTGTGGCCCTCTGGTCGCTCTTCCAGGGGATCAAAGAAAGGAAGCTCATCTGCTTGCTAGGCAACTACCCCGCTAAATTTATGGATGAACTCACGATCCAGATCAACCAGCACATAGCGGGAGAAGAGCTACTACAGGCCTAGTCCCTGAGTAAGAAGTCGAGCGACTCGGCTCAACGGGACAAAGGGAAGCCAATAGAGAAGATTACCTCAAGGAGGGAGTCCAGTGAAACTCGTCTAGACGCTAAGGTAGAACGGCCACAAAGATACCAGAAATATACACCCACGCAAATCCCCGTACACCAGATATTGACTTGGACCGATGAGCCCTTATCGACAACCTACTACAGTCGCCGGAGCGCTCCCGAACCGGTTCAACCAAAAAAGACAATAACAAGTATTATAAGTTTCACCGGGATCACGGACATGACACTGCTGACTGCCGACCTCAAAGATCAAGTCGAGTCTCTAGTCCAAAGAGGATACCAGAAGGAGTTTATAGGTGAAGGCTCGGAGCCAGGGTGTCGTAGAAGGAAAGACAACGACAACAGGGGCAACAGAAGTCAAAGTCCTCGAAGAAAGATGAACGTCTACTGGCCATCCTCACCATCAACAGAGGCCCGACAAGCCCGAAACAGGCGAGGGGCACGTGAGGTTCTGACCACGAAAACAGCCGAGCCAAGGTCGACAGTAACCTTTACAGACGGAGAAGCTGGAGTCCAAATCCAGCCACATAACGATGCACTTGTGATTATAGATGGAGGGAGCTCGGCCAACGTTCTTCCCCTAGGGAGTGCTACGCACGCTCGGTGGGACTCCACAAAGCTCAAAAGGTGTCTTTCCCCGCTGATCGATTTCTTAGGAGAGAAGGTCTACCTTGAAGGCGGCATTGAACTACCCCTGACCTTAGGAGAGGGGAAAGAGGCTATCACCCAGGTTGAGGAGTTCGTAGTGGTAGACGACCCTTCAGCGTTCAATGCCATACTGGGTAGGCCAGCAATACATCACTTTAAGACTATCCCATACACCTATGACCAGGTAATGAAGTTACCCACTCCTAACGGGATCGGGACTATGGACGGACAACAACGGGCTTCGCGGGAGTGTTATACCACTGCCTTGAAAGAGCTAATGATGGTATGCGCTATCGACGTTCAAAGCAAGCAGCCTAAATCGGGTCTCCTACAGAAAGACTCACCCTCGAAGAGAAACCGAATGAAGGCGTCACCGATGAGGTTACCGGATATGAAAAAAGCATTCTGTCAGTATAAGAGTTGGAAACGGTCTTCATCCGAGGGCCTAGAAAAGCCACCAATGTAGGCGCGACATTTTTGACAAAGAGTGCCTGGTCGGATTCCTCAGAAAGAACACGGACATTTTCGCTTGGTCCCACGAAGATATGTCCGGCATCGATCCGTTGGTCGCCGTGCATAGGCTAAATGTCGACCTTAGGGTCAAGCTGATAAGACAGAAGAAGCGAAGTATGGATGCAGCATGCAACGCTACCAGGGTAGAGGAGGTGGCCAAACTGTTAAAGGCAGACTTCATCAGAAGTCCATTATCCCGAATGGCTGTCCAACGTGCTTTTGGTAAAAAATGCCAACTGGAAATGGCGAATGCGTGTCGACTTTCGCCAACCTGAATAAAGCCAGCACCAAGGATAACTTTGCCTTACCACGAATAGATCAATTGGTCGACACTACCGCTGGACATGAATTATTGACATTTATGGATGCTTATTCTAGCTATAACCAGATCAAGATGCACCCGACTGATCAGGAGCACGTTTATTACTGAACAAGAGTTGTTCTGCTACAAGGTTATGCCCTTCGGGTTAAAGAATGTTGGGGCGACTTATTAGAGGATGGTGACCAAGATGTTTGCCTCACAGATAGAGAGGAACATGGAGGTGTAAGTTGACAACATGCTCGTCAAAATTCGGACTGTCGAGCAGCACGATGAGGACCTTTTCGAAGCCTTCAGGGTCATGCAAAGTCATGGTATGAAACTGAACCCGACCAAGTGCACCTTTGAAGTAAGGCCAGGTAAGTTCCTCGATTTTATAGTGAATCAATGGGGGATTGAAGCAAATCCCGAAAAGATCTAAGCCATTCTAGACATGAAGTAACCGATATAAGGTTGCCGCCCTGAACAGGTTCGTTTCTCAGTCAACCGACAAGTGCCTGCCTTTTGTAAGATACTTAGGAAGGAAGGAAATCTCGAGTGGACGAACGAATGCGAAAAGGCCTTTGCAGAACTAAAGTAGTACCTAGCACCGGCCCCTTCGCTAGCTAAGCCAAATTCGGCTGAGCATCTATACCTCTACCTGGTCATTTCGAAAAATGCGTTCAGCTAGGCACTTGTCGAGGAAGAAAATGAAAAATAGTTTCCCGTATATTACACAAGTAAGGCCCTAATCTGAATGAAAACCCGCTACACTCAAATCGAAAAGGCAGCTTTAGTGCTTGTCACCGCAACGTGGAAGCTGCAACAAATACTCCAAAAGTTTGCAGCCTTGGGAAGAATCATGAAGTGGGCCATAGAGCTAAGCGAGTACGACATCCAGTACTCCTCCAGAACATCCATGAAGGAACAGACTGCCCCGACTTCATTGCCAAGCTAACTCTGACACGAGCAAAAGAAAGCGACAAGTTCAATCCAGTAATGTTTGAGTAGAGATTTGAAACTTATGTGCTTTTATAATTAAGTAGACATTGGATTGAGGAATGCTCAAGTCGACGTATATGAGTGTTGTTAAATGGAAGTGGAGGTAAATTTAGAGCTAGCTAAATATATGTTTTAGTGCTTAATGTTTGAGTGTTTTTTAATTTAGTCCTATTTGTTTAGAAAATTTCAATTTGATTCCTCACGTGTTAATATTTTTAAACTTATCTTTTCTTGTTGGTGAATACTAAAAACAACAGATTGTAAGCATACATGACATGATACTGGGTAATTTCAATTTTATAGAATAATTTGGAGCAGAAGAAATTAAGATACATTACAATAATTTTCTTTTTTGTCGACAAAACTTTTGACGACAAATCGCAATTTTGTTGTCATAGGGTACTTTTGGCTACGAAATGTAGTTGTCATCTGGAAAAGTACCCTATGGCGACAAAATTGAAATTAGTCGCCAAAAGTTTCGATACTTTTAGCAATGAATATTACATTTCGTCCTTAAAGTACCATATGGCAATGAAATTGCAATTAGTCGCCAAAAGCTTTGAATAGTATGAGATTTTTTATTCAAAACTTTTGGCGACGAAAGCTAGATTTCATCGCCATAAGGTACTTTTGGGGACGTAATGTAATATTCGTCGCCAAAAGTTTTAAGAAAAGAGTGGGAATTTCACTGTCAAAATTTTTTAGTGAAAATTAAGACAACAAAACTTATAGTGACAAAAGCTAGATTTCGTCACCATAGGGTACTTTTGACGACGAAATGTAATGTTCACCACCAAAGTTTGGAGAAAAGAGTGGGAATTTCACCGTCAAATTTTTTTAATGAAAATTAAGACTATAAAAATAGTGATTTTCGCAACAAAATTTTACTTCGTCGCCATAGATCACAATTTTTAATGAAAATTAAGGCAACAAAAATAGAGAGGAGGGGTACATGGATGAACCGATACTACATTCGAATGAGAGGGATCCTGAGATCATGGAAGCATGGTTAAGAAATACTTAAAAGAATTGATAGTTACTATCTATACCAACAAGGTGCACCTTCCTTTTCGGTAGATCGATCATAAGAACTTCAAAGTTAAGCATGCTTGACTTGGAGCAATCTTGGGTCCGGAGACTTCCTAGTTGTCTTATTAGGAAGTATATGAGTATTTTCGCTCTTCTAAGTAACTCAGATAAAGACGGTGGCGCAACCAGGTCGCATAAGATTGAAGAAAAAGAAAAGTTCTAAGGAAGAAAATGAAATGCCTAAACAATTTAACACATAACAGGTAACCGAGATAATAACAGATTTCTAAATTAAAATTTCTCATGAGTGTGAAGTAACCATCCCTAGCAAACTTCTAAGGGCTCGTTTGATAACCATTTTAGAATTGGTTTTTGGTTTTTCTTGTTTTTAGTTTTTGGTTTTTGATTTTCTGTTTTTAAAAAATAAAAACCATATATGTTTGATAACAATTTTTTGTTTCAAAACACGTTTGGTAACCATTTTTAGTTTTTTGTTTTTAAAAAGTTAGAAATTTGAAAGTACATATTAGAGAGAGAAAATTTTATGTAGAGTAGAGATGACAATGGTGAGGATGCTCTCTCCCATTCTCGTTCTCGTGAAAATTTTTAGTCTCCGCATCCACTTCATTCTTGGGTTCGAGAGATCTTCTCGAGAAAAATTATCAGTTTTATAATTGTTTTTTAATTATTTTTAGAATTTAAGTATAAAGAAAGTGTAATAAATATATATTAATTATTTAAAAGATGGAATCGGGGATGAGGACGGGGTCGGGACATGCATTTCCTATTTCTGGGACTCGACCATGTGGAAATTTTTGTCTTCCCCTAATGTAGAGACATGAAAATACAAGTTGAGAGAGATGTAAATCAACTTTTGGAAAATAAATTTTAGAGAGATAAATAAAAATATTTAGAAAAAAATAGTGAAAGAAAAGTTAAAGACAAAAAGAGAAAATTTTAGAGAAAAAAAACTAAAGTCGAGAGGAAAAGATATGTTAAAGAAAAAAGAAATTATAAAGAAAGAGAAAAATTACAATAGAAACAAATTTAGAGATAAAAACAAGATTCAAAATATAATTTTCAGAGGAAATAAATAAATACAAAGATAAATAAAAGTTACATCGAAAGAAAATTGAATTAGAAAATAAAATATAATTTTCAGAGAAAAATAGATTAAAAAAAGAAAGAAAAGTTATAAAAGATGAAATTTTAGAGAGAAAAAATTAGGAAAAATATTAAATTTTTAGAGAGAGAAATGAAACTGGTTTGTTAGAGATAAATTTAAAAATAAAAAAAATTAGAGTGAAAAACTAAATTTAAGACCAACATTCCTTGGTCATTCATTTCATCTAGTTAATTCAAGAACAGAAAAAACATCTGGTTTGTAACAACCCGTATTTTCTAATACGGTCATTCTGACAAAATGCGGAAACGTAACTTTCAAGAAATCTTAAGAACTAAAATTATTCAGTGGAAGCAATTTCTTTACAGAATTTTTCTAAACTAACTTAACTAAATAGGAGGATGACTTTCAAACTCATGCCAGTATGCTAAACTTCACCTTCTACCAGAACGATCATTCAATCCTTCATCTGAAAAATATTTAGGAAAACAAAGATGAGTACAAAAATACTCAATAAGCAATTTCCATATCGAATTTCAAAATTTATTTTCCTTTCAAAACATTCGTAAAAAAAAATACGAACAGATCAAAACTTTTAAAGTCCTTTAAAATATTTAATACAATTTTCAAAACTTTCAAAACAAACTAAATTTTCAGAAACAAAGTCTTCAAATAAGGTAAAATTTTTAGTCAATCAAAACAAACTTTCATTATTTCAAAACAAACTTTCATTCATTCAAAACGAACTTTCATTTGATCAAACTCAAAATCCTTCAAAACAAACTTTCTTCCAATCAAAGCCTTCAAAATTCCTTCTAAAACATTTGGTACAACTTTCAAACTTTCGAATAACTAAATCATTCAAACATTCAAAACAATCTTACATTCATTCATACTTTCAAAATCAGAGTGGAATGTTGCATTATTTGGGTAGCCTACAGAACATATGTGGTTACCCGTCGGTAACACCAAATCAATCAGAAGCTTCTATCAGAGTTGTCGAATTAATATCGACCAGAACAGAGTTGTCGAAATAATATCGACCAGAACAGAGTTACTTAAGTGTGAGGCCATGTGAGTGAATAATGAATCTTCATTCTCAAGGAATGTCAAACCACAAAAGTGCCTTCCCACAAATAAGCCAGAACAGAAATTCATCAATTCCAAATTAGGCTACTACCCCAAATAAGCAAAACGTTCCTCAAAACAAAATCATGGCATATCCGGATAACTCTATGAAATCAATCAAAATATATTTCAAATAAAATGCAAAACAAATACTTACTTTTGATATTAAATTAATTCAAAACATTGAAATAATTTAAAACAAACTTTATCAATCATCCCAAAACATGATTTCTAATATTTCACAAATAAACAAAATATCAATTTCAAACCTTTAAATACATTTAAACAAAACTTTATCAAATCATTTAAGAATACTTCAAATACTTTGCAAATAAACATAATTTCAATTGCCAAATTAGTTTTCAAATCTATAATAAAACTTCAATTTTATAGGCAAGATATCAATTTCAAATCTTCCTATCAAATCCAAAATACATTTTAGTTTTTGAAATACGACAAATCACTTACAACACTTTTCGAAGGGGTACGGTAAATTACTTACAATACTTTTTCGAAGGGATATGACAAATTACTTACAACACTTTTCGAAAGGATATAGTAAATTACTTACCTCTTTCAGAAATCCTACGAATCTAATTTACTTCTTCTTTGGTAGTTGTCAACTTAGAGGCCTAGAAACAACCAATATCCAAAATCAATTCTTAAATCCTATCAAGGATTTAAAATTCAACCAATTACTAACCCAAATCTTATCTACCCAATTTTCTCATTCAAAACACTTTTTTATGCAAAATAATTAGGAAAGTATGGATTTGGGGCTACAAAACCAGATCTGAAAACTAGGTTAAAAAGCCTCTAAATTCAACAATAACAAATTTTAAAATTAGAAGAATCGATATAAATTAATACGTACAAAATTTACAAAAAGTTTCTCAATAAAACCAGCTTAAAAATCTTCTAAACAATTGAAAATTTGGGGATTTTAAATCTGAACAATTTTCTGTTTTATAAAATAAAACTTCCAAGAATTTTCCATAAAACAATTAATAATTTATTGATTTTTATAGAAAAATCAGATCTGAAAACTTTATAGAAAACCTTTAAAATTTGGTAAAAACATATATTTTTTTCATGTAAAAAATCATAACAACAGACTATAATTTATAGGATACAAATAGGTAAACTTTTTATGCAAAAAAAAGTCTCAAAATAACTCAAAAACAGTTTCATAAATAAAAAGATTCAAATAAAAAATTCTGGAAAATTTTTAGGATAAAAAGTTCTTAAAATATTTTATTCTAAAAAACAAAGACCTCAAAACTTTTCTCAATAAACTGAATTAAAGAACTACAAATCAAGAAAAATAAAACAAAACAATGAGAAGAAAATCTTATCGATCTTTGAGAGAAAATACCAAACTCTTCTTCTTTTATTTTCTTTTTTCTCCTTGAGAGAAAACTAGGTCTAACAGTTTAAGAAAATAAAACCTAGGGTTTAAGGGCTTTTATAACAAATCCTAATGAATCCTTATTTAAAAAGGATAATAAAAAGATAAAGATTTAATAAAACTCTTTCTTTTTATTTTTTTTCAAATTCTAAGAACAAATTATCTTTCAAAAATAATTTCTAAACCAAAAAGGTTTATCTTTGAGAAAATAAAAGAAAACAACTAAAAAATAATAATAATTTAAATATATATATTTATATTTTTTTTCGGTTGTTACATGGTTGATATATCTGTGAGTTATCTAGCATAGGCATAAAATATGAATATAGGTTCATTACGCAAATGCACATGCACATGCACGTGTGGGGATCCTACATAGGTGTGTATGTGTGCAGTGTTTTTAGACATCTACCTTGATTGTTTTCAAAACTTCCACATACTTGAATTTCTAAACTTGAAATAACTGCTCCGGAATTTCGCCATTGAGATCATTCGAATCAAGGAGCCTTTAGAAGAATTATAATCTACCACTTAAAAACACTTCGGATCCCATTTCGTTTTTTATTTTTGGCTTTTGATTTTTGGTTTTTCAAAAACCATTTTGAAATCCTAAGTAAATTAAAAAAAAAGTAGTTTTATTTATGTTTTTCAAAATCTAATTTTGTCTTCTAATACTATTTTTTTCCTTTCTCATATTTTCTGACAAAATTCTTTCTCACTCTAAATTTTTTTTTCATCATAAATTTCTCTCTACAAAATTTATTTTTCTCTCACTAAAATTTTTATATTTTAAATATTTATTATTATTTCTCTTTCTCTAAAATTTTCATCTTGATCTAACTTTATTTTTCTAATAGACCAGTCTCATTTCTCCCTCTAAAAAGTTCATATTTTTTCTCCAACTTTTTCTCTCTCTACCATTTCGTTTTTTACAACTTTTCTTTTTCTTCTTAATTTATTTTTTCTCTAAAAATTATATCTTATTTTCTTATTCAATTATTTTTCATGGTAACTTTTATTTATTTATTTATTTTCTCTAAAAAGTATATTTTGAATATTGTTGGTATCTTGAAATCTTTTCTCACTATACTTTTTCTTTCTAATTTCTTTTTTTCTTTAACGTATCTTTTCCTCACAAGTTTATTTTTTTTCTTAAAATCTATCTCGTTTTGTCTTTAAATTTTCTTTCACTAATTTTCTTTTTCTCTCCAAAATTTATCTATTATCAAATAGTAAACTGGTGATTCAAAGCTTTAATCAAGGTGATCATCGAGCAATTGACATGATCCATCTTGAACATAGTATTGAGGACTTAAAGACTAACACTTTATTCCACGTCATAAATTCCAAGACCACTTACAAGCTATTATTAGGGCGCCCTTGGATTCACAGAAATAGAGTAATAACGTCCTTATTGCATCAATGTTTCAAATTTTATCAAGACGACATTAAGAAAGTTGAAGCTTATATGAACCTGTTCTCAGAGCCTGAGTCTCATTTTGCATATGCGAAATTCTATATGAAGACTGATGCTATAGGAGAAACTATACCGACAGAAATTCCCTTGATCAAGAGCTGTGATAAACCAAGTTGGAACAACATGAAGATTCAGCCAAAGGATTAATCAAAGAAATAAATAGTTCTGATATCCAAAAGAATGAAACATTTGTAAGTGTCACAAAGTTATGGGCTTCGAAGGTTAAGAAAGTGCCAAGTGTTCCTATACTTCGCTATGTCCTTTTATTTCAACGAAAGAAGGGTGAATCACCATTTATGGAATGCTCGGGAAACCTAAAGGCTGGTGATTTAGGAATCTTGAAATAGAACTTCACCAAACCTCTTACGAAGATAATAAAGCAATAGGCTAAAAACCCTGAGGACGGCCATATGAAGATGGTCTTGCCTGAGCAACGAACGAATGATGGATTCAACCCAAAAGCATATAAGCTTTTGGCAAAAACAGGCTATGATTTTACAACTCATACTGAGTTTAAAAACCTAAGGATCTTCGTGAAGGGATGTGAATCCCGGAGTGGAAACGGATTTTCGTTGCTGATTTTCGGGATACAAAATCGAATTTTACAGAGGGAAAATACAGAGGAAATTCAAACCTTTGAAGAACGTTTCTTCAGTGAATTCCCCTCGAACACCACCACCGGATCTTCCTCGCGATCCTCTTGGGTCTCGGGATCATGCTTGTGGTAGCACCTTGATCGAAGAGAGGGAGAGGTTGAGAGAGTTTGAGAGAAATCGTTGGAGGTTTTTTTTTCTGTGTTTTGTTCTGTAAAACGTTTTTCTCTTCTCCAACACTCTTGAAGAAGAAGAAGAGGGATGACCTGGGGTAACTCCCCACGTCACAAAACCTCCCACTCCCCTGCAATTTTGTAGGGGAGTTAATATTAATATTAATATATATATATAATAATATATAATAATATATATATATAATAATTAATATATATATAAAATTAATTAATATAATTAATTATTAATCCAATTAATAATTAATAAATATATATATATACATAAATAATTAACACTTAAGTATTTATAAAATTAGAATCATATTTTAAAACATTTCTCTCGTATAACCTATGGTTTTAATGTACATCTTATGCACATTATTTTTAACCTATAGTTTTAATATGAATCTTATTCATATTAATTTTATTTAAATCTCATTCAAATAATA
>NW_019104637.1:392306-406258 GCF_001995035.1 Momordica charantia
ACTCTCACCCATACAGATCAAAGAACGAGCCCTCACGGGCAGGAGTCCATAACTCACTCAGGATTGAGAATGAGTTGCCTGGTCATCCTAAGAAAAGGCAATCTGTTAGTTAACGGTGTTACATCTAAAGATTACCTATTTCGCGGTCCGGTCTTATACAAACTCATTGTATAGGATACCCCCACTCGAATGTCTCCACACGAACGACCTGGATCGAGTCGTCTGTAACCTTTACAGAGCGAGCCGTATCCATAGTGTTGTCAGGATAAGGTACCCAGCCTTATCTATATACTATAGACCTTTTAGGTTATTCACGGGACATTATCCATTCATATATCAGGGGTATATCAAATATATACCCCGTATATCAACTATATACCCCGTATATCAACTATATACCCAGTATATATATTGTCCCGATTACATCACAAATAACCTTGGATGTTTAGTTTATTGGATTTTGGATAATGCAAAGCTATGATTCAAAAATTTATTGAATAAAACTTTATTAAATAGACATTTGTTTTTACAAAGTACAAACTACGAGTTTAGGGCAACACACCCAACACTTCGATGAAAAACCTAAAATTTCTTCAACACAGAAGAAGTTGCAAAATGAGGGTTACGCCATACTCACCTCAAGAGAAGGACTTGGGTATAAATCACTAGAGCTAATTCGCTTACCAGAAAGGGGAAATAAAAGGTTGCATACACGAACCATATTACGATAGATGAAGTTGACGAGCTTCAAGAAAATCAAGAAAGTGCTAATCAAAGGGTTTCTGCATTAGATCGCATCAGACCGCCAGTCGCACGTTCTTTGATCTTTAAAAGACTAAGTACGGGTACCACAAAAGAAGAAGTTTTATATCCAACTTCTAGTTCTACATGCACTTTAGCTTTTCAAAGGTTAGGTACGACCACAAGAGAAGAAGATAGTCTACGTGTAGCTATCCCTTCTACACGACCTTCATTTTTTCGAAGACTAAGCTTTACACCAGTGAAAAATACGGACCAACGTCCAACATCAGTTTTTGATTGTTGAGACATGAAGGGACAGGAGAAACTTTAAAAGATAGACAACTTGCTGAGATGAAAGGTGATAAAGAGATCTATAGTAGTGTTCCATCTAAAATGAAGAGAAGGACTCGTATTTTTGTAAGTACATAGGGCTTCTTGAAGTTGAAGCCACATACTATCATCCTCATTAAACCGACGGAGGAGGGTGAAGAATGCGAGGAAGATGAGGCCGCATGTTGCCATGTTACTATTGATGAGGTGTCAGACACTGAAACCTCTAAAGAAGTTGCCGAATAAGCCCCCACATCATTAAAAGATGGCAACTAGCCAACAGTTGACGAACTTAAGGAAGTAAATCTTGTCACAAGTGAAGATCCGCGTCCAACCTTCATAAGTGCGTCACTTACTCGTGATGAAGAAGGTGAATATATAACCTACTCACCATATACAGAGATATCTTTGCTTGATCATATAAAAAGATGCCAAGACTTGATTAGAAAGTAGCAGTCTATCACCTTGTGATTGAAGTCATGAAATTAATAGAGGCAAGCTTCATCTGCAAAGTAAAATATCCAACTTGGATAGCTAACATAGTTCCTGTAAGAAAGAAGAACAGTCAACTTCGTATTTGAGTTGACTTTTGTGACTTGAAAAATTCATGTTCCAAAGATGATTTTCCACTACCCATCACGAAAATTATGGTTGATGCTTCTAGAGGACATGAATCCTTATCTTTCATGGATGGATCGTCGGGGTACAACAAAATTTGGATGGCACTTCAGGACGAAGAAATGATAGAATTTCGAAAGCTGAAAGGGATATATTGTTATAAGATAATGCACTTCGGAATGAAAAATGTCGGTGCCACTTATCAGCGCTCCATGCAAAAAGTCTTTGATGGCATGTTACATAAACATGTCGAATGCTACGTTGACGATCTTGTGGTTAAGTCGAAAAAGTTACAAGATCATCTGCGGATCTAACAGTAGTCTTTGATCGCTTGAGAAATTACCAATTATGGATGAACCCTCTCAAGTCTGCATTCAGTGTCACAGCGGGAAAGTTCCTTGGTTTCATTGTAAGACATCGAGGAATTTAAATTGATTAGTCAAAAATTGACGCAATCCAAAAAATGCCTGGACCCATAAACTTACATGAATTAAGAAGTCTCCAAGGGAGGATCAGGAGCGTTTATTCTTGTGGGTACGTGAGCTAGGGCCAGAGGCAGAACGATTTTGGGGGGCCACCGGTGGGTGGATCTCCTCGACAACTATGGGTGAGGGGACAATGGAGATGGGAGTGGGGTTGGCGGGGGTTTGTGAGACAGCCATTTAGGCGGGAAGAGGGGCAAATTTTCATGAGTAGAGGGTGATTCAGTGGTGGGGATGGTAGGAGGAGCGGTTGATTTAGCGGGGCTGAACGATAAGAAGTTTTCAACAGAAGAGGGAGGGTTTTTGGCTTGGATTTGTTGGAGAGGGGCACTGGGGTCTGGAGCACTTACTTGAGAACTGGCGACTGATGGAAGCAGTGGTAGGAGTTCTGAATCAGCGGGAGTGTGCTCCGAACTAGTCGGAGTTTGCTGGACAGAGCTCCGCTCGCCTGAAGCTTCCGGCAGCGGGATCGTCTGCCTGGCTTCCTGGAACTCTTCGCTAGAGCCTTCGCTCGCAGAGACCTCCAACTTGTACGTCTTCTTCTAGTTTACTTTGTGCTTTAATCTAGGCATGGTGAGGTTAGGGTTTCTGGTTTACACGGGGAAAGGAAAGGATTTTGGGGAAGTTTAAAGGAGAGGGGGGAACGGTTATGCAACATAATGAGGGAGAAGGGTGTGTGGAATGTGGGTCTTAAAATGGAAAAAAATATGAGGATTTGCAATTAACACAAATCTTCCCCACGATTTTTTTTTAATTTTCAATTTGAAATGCCTCCAACACGTCATAAATACCCCCAACTCATGATAATGATTTTATCTTCCATAAAATCATGATAATTACTCACCTCTTTCCTCAAATAATGTAGACTGGCCTTAAATGTAAAACTACATGCCTGCCACGCTTTAGCGCTCCCACCTACCTTCTTTCTCTGTCTTCGCCAACGACATCACTTCCGCTGCCCACATTTTCTTGTAAACCACTTTAAGCCTGATTTCAACCTTATCCCCTTGTAAAATAAAATTAACAAAATTAACTTGCAAGAATTAAAAACAAACCAACAAAATATCTAAAACTACATGAAAATAATTTGGCACTGAATCCTACTCTGTTATTCTTTCGTTGATTATGCTTAGTTTGCGGCAAAGTGGTGAGCTCCGGCATTTGTCACCATGTTATCGTCAGAGAAATGCTTCAGCCTATGCCCGTTCATCGTAAATTCTCTTCCCGAATCAATTTCTTGCACCTTAATAGCTCTATAAGGATATACATGTGAGACCAAAAATGGATCTAACCATCTGGATTTGAGTTTTCCTAGGGAGAGCTTCAACCTTCAGTTGTAAAGCAACAGTTGCTGGCCTTTTTCAAACTTCCTTGGCTGGATTCTCGAATCATTCCATCGCTTTGTCTATTCCTTATATATATTGGCATTTTCATACACGTCTCGTCTAAACTCCTCAAGCACCAGCAATTGCAAGCGACGTAAGTCCCCTGCTGCAGCATGGTCCAGATTTTGCTTCTTGACAGACCAAAATGCCTTATGTTCTAATGGGAGGTGGCATGGCTTTCCAAAAACCAACTTGTACAAAAAAGCACTCAGAGGCATTTTAAATGTACGGTAGGCCCATAAAACATCGTCGAGCTTCATTGCCCAGTCCCTTCTATTAGTGCTGACTACTTTCTCCAAAACGCTTTTGATCACTCTATTGGATATCTCATCTTACCCATTCAATTTGGGATGGTAAGTTGTGGATACCCTATGTCTAATGTTGTATTCAGCAAGGAGCAATGCTACAACTTTGTTGATGAAGTGGGAGCATTCGTCACAGATCACGACTCTAGGTGTGCCAAACCTTGTAAACATATGTTTGTGTAAAAACTTGGCGACCACCTTTTTATCACTGCTGGGGCATGATACTGCCTGGACCCATTTTGATACGTAGTCAACTGCTAGCAAATTGAAGAGACCCCCACTGGATGGAGGGAAAGGTCTCATAAAGTCCGTGCTTTAAACATCGAAGAGATCCACCTATAAGATGTCAGTGAGAGGCATTTCAGACCTCTTAGAAATGTTTCCAACTCTCCGACATTCGTTGCAATGGTGGACTAATTTATATGCGTCTTTGAATTATGGGCTAAAAGTATCCGCTCTGAAAACCTTTGCTGTTATGCGCTGCCCTCCAAAGTGCCCACCATAATGACTGAATGGCATTTCGTCAGCACCTGGCTTGCTTCAGCATTGGTAATACACTTTCTTATCATCTTGTCCTGGAAAATCCTATAAAGGAATAGGTCATCCCAAATATAGAATTTGGTCTCAACAGAAACTTCTTTAGCTGTTGTTTATTCATATCAGATGGCAATATCCCACTACCGATATAGTTGGCCAACTCAGCAAACCATGGCTCATCGTCCTCCACATTCAGAACTTCAATACCTAATAACTTTTCGTCAGGAAATGTTCCTCTAATTCTTATTCTTCCCTGGAGCTTCCTAGATCGGTCAACCTGGACAAATGGTCAGCAACCAAATTTTTTGTTCCCTTCTTTTCTTTGATCTCTATGCCAAAATCTTACAACCAGAATCCTGCGAATCAACTGAGGTTTAGCATCCTTCTTTGTGAGCAAATATTTCAATGCTGCATGGTCCGTATAGATAGTCACCTTGAATCCCATCAGATATGCTCTAAACTTTTCAAATGCGAAAACCACTGATAATAGTTCCTTCTCTGTGAAAATGTAATTGATCTATCCTTCTATCAAAGTTTTGCTGGCGTAATAGATCGGATGCAACAACTTTCCTTTGCGTTGAGCAAGGACTGCTCCCACAGCATAGTCGTTGGCATCGCACGTCGGTTCAAAAAGTTACGTCCAATCCGGTGCTGTTATTATCGGTGCATGGGTAAGAGCATATTTCAGTGTGTTAAACGCCTGCAAACAATCAAATGTGAAGTTAAATTCTTTATCATTCTCAAGCACTGGACAAAGAGGTTTAGAGATTTTCAAAAAGTCCTTAATAAATCTGCGATAAAACCCAGCGTGCCCCAAAAAGCTGCGAATGCCCTTGACATTCACAGGTGGGGGCAATTTCTCTATTGCCTCTATCTTTGCCTTGTCTATTTCAATGCCCTTGTTGGAGACTCTGTGCCCCAGCACAATTCCTTCCTGCACCATGAAATGACACTTCTCCCAATTCAAAACTAAATTTGTTTATTCACATCTTTGCAACACATTCTTCAGATTTTTCAAGCACTCTGCAAATGACTTCCCAAACACTAAAAAATCGTCCATAAATACCTCGAACACTGATTCTACCAAATTAGAAAAGATGACCATCATGCACCTTTGGAACGTTGCTGGGTCATTGCAAAGCCCGAATGGCATCCGTCTAAATGAAAATGTCCTATAGAGGCATGTAAATGTCGTCTTCTACTGATCTTGAGGGGCTATCGTAATCTGATTATACCCACTGTAGCTGTCTTGAAAACAGTAATACTCTTGCCTTGCAAGTCTATCTAGCATTTGATTAATGAAGGGGAGAGGGAAATGGTCATTCTTTGTGGCCTTGTTCAGCTTGCAGTAGTCCATACATATACGCCATCATGTCACCGTCCTAGTGGGTATCAACTCATTCTTCGCATTTTCCACTACAGTCATGTCGCCTTTCTTAGGCACACATTGCACTAGGCTTACCCACTCACCATTGGGGTATATGATTCCTGATCTAACCACTTGATAATTTCCTTCTTCACTACTTCTTTCATTTCTGGATTAAGTCTACTTTGGGGCTCAATAGAGTTCCTGCACAATCTTATGCATACAAAAGTTGGGGCTTATTCCCTTGATGTCAGCAATAGTCCACCGAATTGCTCTCTGATGGGCCTTCAGCACACTCAACAACATTTGCTCTTTTTCCATGGATAGGTCTACTGCTATGATTATTGGCAATGTCATTTACAAACCTAGGTAGGCATACTTCAGATGTTGAACCAATGCTTTGAGTTCCAGGACTAGTGGCTCTTCTATAGATGACTTAAGCAATTTATACTCATGATTTGCGAGGTTTAAAGACTCATGCATGTGCTTAGCTGACCTTTCACTACTGTTCATACTGTCTAGGTAGATACCCTCAAAGTCCTCCTCTACATTATCAGCATCATTCTAGAGTCGACCACTTTTAGATGCTTTAGCATGGCTTCTGCTTCCAACTCTTCCATTAATGCTTCATCCAAAATCTTTAGCACTGAGCACTCTTCTGATTCAGCAGGGAATTTCATTAAATCATACACTGAGAATTTTACTTCTTGATCTTGACCTCATATTGTCAATTCCCCTTTGTGGACGTCCACCAACACTCTTCCAGTTGCAAGGAATGACCTCCCAAAGATGATAGGGACCTCCTTATCTGCATTATAGTCCAAAATAATGAAGACATTAGGGAAAATAAATTTATCGACTTGTACTAGAAAGTCTTCAAATTTTCCCTCTGGATGCATGATGGATCGGTCTGCAAGTTGCAAAGTTATTGTTGTGGGCCTTGCTTCTCCTATACCCAGCTTGTTGTAAATAGTTAAAGGCATAAGGTTGATGCTGGCTCCCAGATTACATAGTGTAAGCCCTATTTTCTATCCTCCAATGGAAACAGGTATGGTGAAGCTCCTAGGATCTTTCATGTTTGTTGGAATTTTGCTTGTAAGGATAGTGCTGCAGGCCTTAGTCATTGTCATAGTTTCATACTCTCCCAACTTTCTCTTCTTTGTGAGTATCTCCTTTAGGAACCGTACATAATTTGGTATTTGCTCTAGAGCTTCCACCAAAGTGTTAACATGCAGTTGCTTCAGCAAACCTAAGAATTTCATAAGCAGAATATTATGCTCTTTCTTCTGCAACCGCATAGGATATGGTGGTGTCGGTCTGTATTCTGCTGGAGCATCCTCATACCTTGCCTGCTTTCTTTTCTTGGGCACTTTGGTCTGCGTTGATCCTACATTAGATGCTTTAATATTCACTGGGTTGACCTCCTCACTCGAAGAATTCTCAATTTCCCTTTGTTGTTCAACAATCTGTACTGGTGGGGTAGGTGAAACTATCTCTGCTGGCTCACTATCTTTTGCTGGCTGAAATTCTCCTTGTTCTACCTCGTTCACTGCCTTGGAGCATTTGGATATGCCGGAGGTAATGCTTTTTCCTCTTTGCAGTGTGAGAGCCTTACATTGCTCCTTGCCATCTCTCTTCGATACTTCAGTATCGCTAGGCAATGCTCTTTAAGGTCTGCTTTTCAAATTGGTTGATAACTGGGCTACTTGTAACTATAGGTTTCTTATTGATGCAGCCTGGTTTTGCACAGTGGCTTCATTATCTGCCATGTACTGCTTCATCAGCTTCTCCAACAATGCAAACAATCCTTCTGAAGGCTTTTGTGCTACCATCTGACCTTGATTCGCAAAACCTAGGGGATAACTTCCTTTTTACTGATATGCTAGAACATTGGACGTACCAGCATTATTTCCTCCCTGATTTCCACTCCAACTGAAGTTGGGGTGACTTCTCCAGTCGGGGTTATACATCTTGGAGTATGAGTTGTTTCTACTATTCTGTGGATTTCCCAAGTAGTACACCGACTCTTGATTGCCAGGACAATTATTATAATAATGATCTCCTTTGCAAAAAGAGCAATAAATCCCTTAGATGTGGCTAACATTTGCTTTGCCAGCATATGCTCCCACTGTACTTTGTTGTGTCATACTTTTCATCACTAAGTCTTTCAGGTTCTCAGTCTTCGAGTTTAGAGCAGAGTATGACTCAGATTTGTTAAGTCCCTTGCTTCCTCTACCATGTATAGCTCTAAGGTCAGACCATGAATGGTTGTTGGACGATATCCTTTCCAAGATGTTGAATGCTTCAGCATAAGGTTTAGCTAACAAAGCCCCATTTGTTGACACATCGATGACTAAACGCGTCGCATCGTCCAAACCATTGTAATATGTTTCGATCTGCATGCATCTTGGGATTCCATGGTGAGGGCATTTTTGCAGAAGTCGCTTGAAACGCTCTCAAGATTTACTCACTAACTCCCAACAAATTGTTAAAAGTTGTGATATTGCTTCTGTATTTAGCATATTTGTTGGGCGGGAAGTACTTCATCAAAAAAATTTTGTCCAAGTCATCCCAACTTGTAATTGATTATGAAAGAAGTGACTCCAACAATGTTCTAGCTTCATCTCTTAGTGAATAGAGGAACAATTTTAGGCACAACACTTCTTTGTTGCATCTATCATCCTTAAATGAATTGCATACTCCCATAAAAAACTTCAGATGGGAATGTGGGTCCTCCATAGGATGTCCGTGAAACTAGCCGCCCACTGTCTGGAGCATCTAAAACATTACCGGATTGAGTTCAAACTTTGGGGCTGCAATTTTCAGGCCTGTGATTACTTGGTTGAAATTATAAAATGTTGGTGCTGCATACGCCCTAATTTCTCTATCGATGTCATCTGCTAGTAATACAACATTGAGAGGGGGCACTGCTACCTCAGGGTCAGCAGAAACAGGAACCCCATCTACTATTTCTTTCATCCTCACATTCGGTGGGATAGGCTAGCGCGGATTTAGGTTAAGCGGATTCATGTTTGCTTCAGCTTCGGCTCTCCTTTGTTCTCTTCGATTTCTATGGAAAGTACGCTCTATCTTGTGATCAATCATATACTCCTAGCTCTCAAAATCGTTCATGCACCTACAACCACACAAAAATGTGAGAACGAGAAAACTCGATTATGCTATGTATCTACAAACACTATTGTTTAAAATAAAATCACCAACTCCCCGGAAATAGTGCCAAAAACTTATTTTGTTCATACAACTGTGTTGATAACACGTGCAAGTACAAAATTACCAATTGTAGCACGAAACGAGGTTGAATCTACAGGACTTTGGATTGTATTCTAAACTATGTTCGCAGATACCAAAATGTAAAAACAAAAATATAGATGATTGTGTTCTATGTAAAAGAAATATCATAAACAAAACAGTAAATGATCTCAACAGCATACACACTTCAAAATGTTGATAACAGAAAGAAGTTGCAGCATATAACAGGGAAAATGGGGGTTGACAGATATGGAAAAGTGGGGGATACTTAACATGCTTTCACTGACTTTTCAACCTACCCTCTAGCAAGAAAACATTCATTGGTGCTGAACTTGACATGGTTCCCTTCCGAGACACCCAAACATGAATACCCACAACTCTCGTTGCTAGGTTTCCAAGCAATATACACAAGTTCTAAGCATGATTAAGGGACCTCATTCCTTAGCGTCCACAAATTACTAGAAAAAAGTAACAAATTACAAACAGGACAAGTCAGCTAGCTACCCATAAGCCCTTCCGAGACAATACAGACACTAGAATACAGAACAGAGTGGCCTACAATGTTAGGTAAGATTTAAGAAATAAATACAACTCTATTTAATAACCAATGAAATCAGCTAGAGGTTTGGTTTTTTATCAGCTACAACATGTAGATCTCCCTGAAATGGGGTTTAGTTCATGAAGAAAAGAAGAAAATACAATGAGTAAAGGAAGAAGACAACCCATTTAAAAAAAAAATAGAATAAAACTGAGGATAAAGATGACAGCTCGAAGCAGCAGTCAAATATCCTCCCCTGTCATCAGCTCTCTCCCCTCCCTAAAAATGGGGAGATTCCTCCTCATTGTCGTTTTTCAGCTCTCAAAAGTGTGTCTCTATTTGGATCTGTGTGTGTCGACTAGGGTTAACTGTCCCTTTTATATCGGGTCCCAATTTTAAGGCACCCAGCTGCAGGTTGTACGGGCATGGTAAATTCTCATTCCTAGGTTGTTAACTACGCAGTAAATCCATGCTCCAACATTACTTCACTCCAGCTTTCAACTGCTTTGCTTTGCAATTACATAATCCACTTTTCTATGGGCTTAGCACTCTCTTCATGCTTTGTCTTCTTTTTCTAAACATGTGCATTTAAGCGAGAAATAAGAGAATTTAGTGCAATTTTTAGCCAGAGCATTCAAGACCTGAGACTTTTAGCTCAAACTTCACTTTCTAATATTATCTATGATATTTAAGAGCTAAAATGGACACACCTTGACAATTCTTTGCACATAAACATCCAAATATACACTAGAATAACTCTCTTTTGGAGAGTTATCACTGGCCGATGCCAACCGTTCCCGAGATTGATGAGGAAGGATGTCAATTTCGAGGGGATCAAGCATGTGAAAATGCTTTTCAAAGCATAAATAAATATTTGCTTAATCCACATATCTTGGGTGTACCTATAGTAGGAAAATCGTTGATACTAAATATCACTGCACAAGAAAGATCGTTCGAGGCATCATTGGTGCAAGAATGAGAGAAAGGGAATGAACGAGCCCTTTATTACTTGAGTCCTTGATCGGAGCTGAGCTAAACTTCTCTCCTATTGAGAAGATGTGTCTTTCTCTCTTCTTCACCATTGATAAATTAAGGCACTATATGCAAGCCTTCACAGTGCATTTGGTTGTTAAGGCAAATCCAATAAAATATGTCCTGTCTAGACCGATCATTTTTGGACGTCTAGCAAAATGGGAATTTTGCTCCAACAATACGATATTGTTTACATATCGCAAAAGGTAATAAAAGGACAAACATTGGTGGACTTCCTAACAAATCATACAGTCCAATCATATTGGAAATTTTGCGAAGATTTGCTTGATGAAGACGTCTTCTATATTGAAGTTACTGAACCTTGGACCATGTAATTTGATGGTGCAGCACGAGCAGGGGTAAGTGTTGTCTTTTTTTACCTAAAAAACATATGTTAACCTACAGCTTCACACTTGGTGAATTGTGTTCAAACAAAGATGCTAAATATCAAGCACTCATCATAGGTCTTCAAATTGTGATAGAATCCGAAATAACATACATTGAGATCTACGACGATTCAAAGTTGATAATCAACCAACTTCTAATTGAGTATGATGTGAAGCACGAAGACCTTAAGCTTTACTTCACTTATGCGAGACAACTGCTAGAGAGGTTCGATAGCATAACATTAGAGCATGATTTTTGTTCGGAGAACCAAAAAGTAGATGCCTTAGCAAATTTGGCTACTACTCTTACAGTTTAGGAAGACGAGACGTTGCACATCTCACTTTGCCAAAAGTGGATCACCCCAACAATCGAAAACGAGCATCAAAAAGCAAACGCTATATCAGTTTGCAACCTTGAAGAAGAAGATTGACGACAATCCATTAGACTATCTTCAACATGGAAAGTTTCCAATTGACCTCAGACATAATACTAAAATACATAAAAGGGTTGATGAGCTACTATTTATCGACGCGCATATGAAGGCCTCTCCCTTTGATGTTTGGGAAAGGAAGAATCTGTTAAGGCGTTAGAAGAAGCACACTCAAGAGTTTGTGGCGTTCATCAGTCCGAACCAAAGCTCAATTTCCAATTAAAGAGGATGGGCTATTACTGGCCCATAATGGTTCAAGATTCTATGGAATACACAAAGAACTGTAAAGCTTGCCAGATTCACACTAATTTCATACATCAGCCACCAAAACCTCTACACCCCACTGTAGCCTCGTGGCCATTTGAATTTCGGGGACTTGACCTTATCAGTCCTATAATGCCTAAATCTGCAGCTGGACATTCTTACATATTGTGACGCCCCCAAATTTCACTACATAACAAGATGACGTCACTATATTACCTATTCACCACCCCTTCCATCCAAGACGTGAAACAGTTACTTTAAAGATAATCAGGGACTCAAAACACAACTAATTCCTAAAAGTTTGTGCCCGTCTCAGTGGCTAGCAATCCAATTAAAAGAAAACAATCATTTGGTCCAATAATCCAAAGTGCATCAGTGATTCAAATAATAACAATAACCGCAAAACATTAGTTTGCCTATGAAGAATGAATAAAGAAAAAGAAAACGTTCCGTGAGTCAACCCAATGTCTAGTACACCCCTAACTATAAGTTTCTAACGCTGCTCCCAATGAACGACAGTTTCCGCCATCCTAACCAACGCAACTAGTGATCCCTCCTCGGTCAAGCCTCTTCCACGTCATCACCACGGTCGGGGGCCCTGTTCGTACCTGAAACAATTAAGGTAGAGGGGGGTGAGTATATAAAATACTCTGTAAGTAGCCCGCCCTAACTAATCACCACAGCATGCTCGTAATCACAGCGACATCAAACACAATAGCAAAAACAAACAACCAAGCAACAAGAGATAATAACAGTAGATTAACATTCCCATATAAGCATTCATACACTAGGACTCCCAGGACTTCGACTGCACGACCTACTAGCCTTTGACCCATTCGAGCTAGAATTCGCTCTACCCTCTACGTTAGTACTCCAAGTCTAACTCTTCAAGGCATATCGGCCCTTGACATTTATCCCCAAGATACCGACCTCCCTCTACAAAAGCTTGGCGTTCGACCTTGCCATTTATTCCCAAGGCCTTGAACTGTGCATCAGTCCTTGACATTTATCCCCAAGGTACCGATGACTACTCGGCGCATTGGTTATTGACCTTTATCCCCAAGATCCCAATACTCATCTATAGAAACTTGTTGTTCAGCCTTGTCATTTATCCCCAAGGCATCGATGACTACTGACGTATTGGTCCTTGACATTTATCCCCAAGATCCCAATACTCCTTTATAGAAAACTTGGTGTCCGACCTTGTCATTTATCCCCAAAGCCTTCTACCCCCGGAGCCTCGACATCCAGTAGGGACCTAACCGCCTCGTCTGTTGCCCACGAGGCCACAACACCGGTACATCCACTTTCATTGCACGATAAACCACGTATTCGCAACATCATCATTCTCTAAAACTTTACCACATAACCTTCAATCGTCTACTACACGGCCTTGAATAACCCAATGACTAGTATGCGTTTTCACTTCTGACAAACCACATGATAACAACAGCTAACCCTTCCCATAACTTTTGACAACTCCCACTAACCCTTCCAAGACAACCTGTAAGTCACCCACATTCCAAGTCACAACAAAATTTTCCAGCATACATTTAATCCTACCAAACAAAACACTACCCAACAGCTTCCAACTAAACGACATAAAACTAAATAACATGCAATTAGTATATGCATTTCATCTCAACATGTTTCCAAACGTCATAGATCAATCCCTTCCAACCACAATAATCAGAACTGCCCAGCCACATTCAACGACAAGAAACCATGCATGCTCATAATGTCTAACAATAGAATTAATAACATGTAACTCAACAACAATCACTAGGTGTTCACAAAACCAAGACTAACAATTACTATATGCACGAAATAAATTATTCTAACTATAAATCAGCACAAAACCATTCCATTAACTTTCAATAACGCACGCACTAGCCCCCTGGTGGTACTTACACACTGCTATGCTCCTAGATCTTGCGTCAATTCAACACCTAATCAACAATAGACAAATAAAAATAATTAACACAAAATTTCCAGCCATCAAAATTCAATATAAGGGGTCTTGCAACGTCCGTTACCTCAAAAAAATGCCTCGTCTAGGTGCGGCTAACTCCGGCCTAACTCGAATAAATGTAGGTTGCGTAAATCGAGCTCCTAATGGTTATCGATAGGCGCCGAAAGCAAAAACTGCTGCTGTCCAAGCTACTTTATCAACAAAAACTCACCAAATCGATACTCACTACGCTGTGTGCAGCAAGGATCCACACCGCGATTTCTGACCACCAAGGGAGACCGAACTCGCTCGCGAA
>NW_019104637.1:406753-420807 GCF_001995035.1 Momordica charantia
GGTTTTTCATTTACTTCTCTTTTGTTTTAAAATAAGAAAGGCCTACTTACCCAATTACTTCTTGTTATAACAAAACCAAGCCCACGAACAAGAAATTAGAATCCTATTTCCAACCTCCTTAAGCTTAATTATAACCAATAATATAATTTAGTAGTTGGTCCAACGACCCAGGACAATTGCCAAAGAAGCGGACTTCTCGCTAAACAATAATTAAATAAGTACATACACGCAAATGACTCACAACAATTTCCGCAACAGTTCAAAATAAACTGAAATGAAACACTTAAATTAAATAAAAAAAATTCTAAGAAAGGAAGCCCTGAGACTCGAGAGTAACCTAACCTGAGTAACGCGGGGTGTTACACATACTCACGGGGACTGATTATTTTTCAACGTAGGCTGAAGCAATTGTGCTAAAAGAGGCAAAGAAACAGAACATTTCAAACTTCGTCTGAACTCGTATAATTTATCAGTACGGTATACCTCAGGAATTGTCATTGACAATGGCTGATAGTTTTCCAATAGTTTGATGGACAAACTATGCGAAAAGTTTAACTTCAAGCAATACAAATCATCCATGTATAATGTTGCAGCGAATGGGTTGATAGAAGCATTCAACAAGACATTATGCAACTTGTTGAAGAAAGTGGTCTCCAAGACAAAAAGAGACTGGCAAGAGAAGATCGGTGGAGTATTATGGGCTTATCGAACTACTCATCGTACTTCTACAAGAGCTACATCTTACTCTTTAGTTTATGGTGTAGAAGTTATCCTTCACTTGGGAAAGGAATTCAATCAATACGAATGGCCATGCTAGAAGGTCTAACCACTAAAGACAATACAAAATTACGCCTTCAAGAGTTAGAAGCACTTGACGAGAAAAGACTTGATGCGCAACAAGCATTGGAATGCTATCAGGCACGAATGACCAGAGCCTTCAATAAAATGTTTGGCCTCGATCATTTCAAGTTGGTGATATGGTGCTTGCTATTCGAAGACTTATCATCACGACGCATCACACAGGGAATAAGTTCACACCTAAATGGGACGGACGACATCATCAAAGAAGTCTACACAAATGTAGCGTATAAGATCGTTGATAAACATGGATTGAGAATTGGTCCAATTAACGGCAAAATTTTTAAAATGTTTTATGCGTGAAATGTAAACACTTCTTATCGTAAGAGTCTAAACTACATGATACTCTTGGCCCGCATGAGTTAAAAAGGTGAACAACCCAAAAAAAAAAAATAACTCTTGCACTTGAACAACGTTATGACTTGATCCCTTTCATTGAAGGTTACGTACGCAGCTTAGAGGAAACTTTGAGTTTAGTCTATAATAAGAAAAAATCTGAAATCATGAATCAAGACAATTTTATTTCTTTATGATTAAAAAGAAAAAGTACTATTAACATGAAAACATAGAGTCCATACATGAAAGGATAAATGAAAACAAAAAAATAAAAAAAATAATATTATTATTAATATTAAAAAATCCTCTAAAATCGCGGCATCTAGTTGAAGTCCTTCGACTCTTGTTACGCATCGTCCAAAGTTCACAACAGGTCTCAAGCGATCTGACATCCGCATCATTCACAATCGAAGCACTTTCAGTATCATTCATCTTTTCTCGTACTTTAGAGGCTTCAAGTTTTTGTCGATCCATATATCCATCTTGCTCGAGAATCAACTTAGAAACTTCACCTTGCTGAGCTCGGGCAACTTTAAGCTTGGCTTCCAACTCTTTTTCCTCTTACAGTAGTTGTGCATGTTGTTGTTGAAGTTTATTCTTCTCCACAAGAGCATGTTGCTCATTGTATAATATCTTCTCTAAACTAAATTTGCTCTCCTCTAATTGACGATCTTTACTTGATGAAGTCAACTGAGAGGAAATCGATGATTGTAGGTTGTTATAAGTTTCAACCTTTCGAAAGTAGTCATCTACAAATTCTTCAAGATGAGCAAGATTAGTTACTCTAGTCACCGAAATTTTATGGATAATTTTGCGTGCCTCTTGTTCAAGTTTAGAAATTCTATCAAGTGGAGTACGCGTAATCTTCGTGTGTAAAGTTTTTCATATAATTAAAGCAACTTTCCATCGACCGTCGGAAATTACGTTAGCTACACATAGATCAGACACTTCCAGGATGACAACATGCACCACCTTATTGGCTGGTGTAGAATCTTCAACAATTGCAGGCAATGGATGAGAAGGAGCTACAACTCTGTCAGTTGGCGCCTTGAAATTTTCGACACCAGTGAAAATTGGATCGTGAACATGAGGACTTGTCAAAGATGAAAACTACTTTGCTCGTCAATTACTTAAAGGAAATCATCCATAGGTGACCGGAAATCACATAAAATGAAATTATCATTAAAAAAATAATAATCGTAAAAAAGAAAGAAAAGAAAAGAAATTAACTAACCAAAGGAAGAGGAAGACACTCTGAAGAACTTTCTACACCATTAAAGAATTTATCACAGCACAAACTAATAGTGGTTTGGATTTCTTTGACCCTTTCCAATGATGACCACTATTTTACTACTGTAACTTTCTTTATTATGCTCAGAATTGAACTTCTTAATCTCTAACAGACGAATTCTTTTCCTTCCATTATCATTACCAACCTTCTTGGGACGTTTGGGTTTGGAAGGATGAGAAAGGGCTCTGCTTATCAACTGGCGTACATCTTTTTTAAGATAATCTCAATTTTTTGCTAGCCACCAATTCTTGTAGTGATGAGTAACTTAGCTATGTGGATTTAGTAAACGTGCAGGGAGATGTACTTGAGATAATTTCCTAGTTAGAATACAAAGCCTCCAATGACATAATACTTTATCCAAGCTGATTGGAGGAACCTCTTCTCGTCCATATCCTTCGGTATATCTTGATAAAACCCAAACCGTCAACTAAACCGATAAGGACTATAAGCCTCAATGACCATCGAACTTGAACATCGTGACGATATGAAGCATGACCTTATGCTCAAGAAGAGTGACAAATCCCGAAATGAAAGTTTTTCATTACCATTCAAATCTTCATCTCTATTTCTAGGTTGAAGAGTTGAAAGTGATGATATACAATTTATCTTTGTGAATGATATCACGAGTAGCAACCTCGTTGAAGTATTTAGCTCCACCTTCTCCGAAATAATCAACCATCATCGGGCCTCTAACTGGCATGGGAGTTTTGAAACGTGTATGAAAATAATGAGCAAGCCAGCCATAAACATAATGTATGGGAAAGCAAGCACCTGAGTTCCCAGCTGAAGTTGACGCATCGTGGATCTAGCCGAGCCCACAATAAATGTTGGCCAAAACAGGAATAACAAAGCTAAATGAAGTACCTTCAGTCATGTAACTAGTAGTTTTAAAAACCTCTGGATGAAGAGAATTCTTACTAGGAAAGACGAATACGCATAACCAACAAGATAGGAAAGCAGCCAAGTATGTTTTTTCCTTCCATTTATCTTCTACGCCCGGTTGGTCAAATAACTTAATTTCTTCCACTAACCAACTACAGCATACTGAAGGAGTCCTATCTGGATTATGGGTTGAACGAGGTCGATAAGTTTTCTGTTCCCTTCGAGGAGGTGGCTGTGCATATTTTCCATTTCCTTTAAACCAGAAAGAGATCCATAACTTGATAGGGACTCATAAACCAATACCCTATTTAGATGCAACATGGTGATAAGTAGCAAAAAGATACTCACAACTCTTTGGGAGATTTCTCTCTTTTTGAGTAGATGACGCTAAAACCTCATGCAACTTGGAACAACTTCATCATGACACCAGCCTTCGGTAAGAAGTCCTCCTAATCTCCACATATCCCACAAATAGATGGATAACTCTCTAAATGACGTATGAAGAATATTAGTGGAAGGATACCATGTTTCGCACACTCAAATTATATTAGTATTGTGATCATAGGTGTACAAAGAAGCCAGCACAGCATCCAACAAGTGATTAGACTATAAAATAACTAAACACCTCTTCTTGGGATTAGGGTGTTCCGTAAAATACACCATGATGCTGCAAAAAAAATGTTATGGTTTTAAAATATATGTATATATACTTTAGAAAAGAAAAGAGGGAGTGATATCACTGCAAGACAGATAAAGGTGACCAATGTTGGTATAGGAACACTTCAACCGATCGAAAAGGTATTAACTTATCCAGCAAAAATGTCGCTGCACGATAGATAACAATGACTACTGTTGATAAAGGAACACCTTAACTGATCAAAAAGATGTTAATCCACCCAGCAAAGCTGTCACTCTAAGACAAATGGAAGTGACCACTGTTGGTATAGGAACACCTCAACGGATCGAAAAAGTGTTAAACCTATCCAGCAAAGATGTCACTGCAAGAAAGATAACAATGACTACTGTCGGTATGTGAACACCTTAACCGACAGAAGAGGTGTTAACCTACTCAGCAAAGATGTCAAGGATGGAAGTGAGCACTACTAGTATGAGAATACCTTAACCGATCAAAAAGGTGTTTACTCAGCAAAGATTTCACTGCAAGAAAGATAACAATGACTACTGCTGGTATAGGAACGCCTTAACCAAGAAAAGATGTTAACTTACTCAGTAAAGATGTCACAGATGGATATAAGCACTGTTGGTATAGGAACACCTTAACCGATCGAAAAGGTGTTAACCTATTCAATAAAGATGTCACTGCAAGGAAAGTGGAAGTGAGCACTATTGGTATAGGTACACCTCAACCAATCGAAAAGGTGTTAATCTACCTAGTAAAGCTGTCACTCTAAGGCAGAGGGGTGTGACCACTGCTGGTATAGGAACACCTTAACTGATCGAAAAGGTGTTAACCTATCCAACAAAGATGTCACTGTAAGGCAGATGGAAGTGAACACTACTTGTATAGGAACACTTTAACCGATTGAAAAAGTGTTAACCTACTCAGCAAAGATGTCACAGATGGAGGTGAGTGTTAGGACTTTCTCTACCTTTAAAAAGATTAGAGACTCATGCAAGTGCACACGGTCACAAGTAATACTTGGGAATAATCCAAGGTCGAATCTTCAGGGACTTGTTGCTTTTCAAAACAGTTTAACGAAGTGAATGATTTAAATACGCAATTGTGATTTATGAAGAAAATAGTGATGAAATGTTGTTGTTTGGGGTTTTAACTATCAAGCAATTTAATAAAACTCAACCACTT
Source organism: Momordica charantia (assembly GCF_001995035.1). The sequence goes on from NW_019104637.1 coordinate 411,946, forward strand.
TGATTTCTACCTTAGTTTTGATGCAAAACATGGAAAACACACTTTGTTGGGAAACTACGCCAGGTGCATTTATAGCTTTTCTTAGGAAATTGAGTTCTACTATTTCACTACCGCTTTTGGTTGCTGCAGAGGCTAGGGTAACCTACAATCATTTGTCTATGTGTGATTACAATTCTAGAGAATAATTATCAACTCATTTTCATTATGGGTCAGAGGGCCTATGTCTAGGACCATGTTTTATGCGCTTATGTTTAAGTCACATCCCATATTGATTTCCTATTATTTTACCTAACTCACCCTTCTCAAGATTGGGCTTTAGTATATAAATCAAGTTCCCACTGTCCAAATGGAAAAAAGACGTAAAGAGAAGTATTTAGAAACCAACCCAAAAAAGTGTCAGGCGCAATTTTGGGCAAAATCCCGAGCGTGTTGAAAATCAAATCATTTTGACTAAGACATTCCACAAAGAGGTTGATAACTAATTTAGAACATTTTTAAAGGAAAGAAAATGCACGAAAACATAAAGGAAGTATTTTTCATTGAATTAAAATGAATAAATGAGTCGTACAAAGAGTTATAGCTTGACCTTCTTCTCTCTCGAGTGTAAGGGGAGTGTAAACTCGCAAAAGAACTTAAGAAGAACAAAAGATAGAACTTGGATTAAAAGCAATACGATAAGCAAAAGTATGAAAATACAAGGAAATAACAACTACAACTTGAATCTAAAGCCTAAGAACGGTTCTACAACGAAGGAGAAAGTAAATGAAGCTGAAAACGAGCTTGGAATGGATGATTTGTTGCTGGAGGAATAACTTTATTATATAGGTCATTGGAGTTGTTGAACTTCCCACCTTTTTAGGTGGAAATGTATTGAGATATACCTAATCACTCCCATTTGACTTAGACTCACAGTTATAACTTCGATTCAAACACATAGGAAATGTCCTCCTTATCCCTCACTAATCAAAAAACACGTTTGGCCAAATTGTCCTCCAAAATTGCTCCAGGCGCAATTCCTGCAAAATAGAAATATGTTATTTTCTTCCAACTTTGACCACATTTTTCTCATAATTTTTCTAAAGTACCATGGTTTGACTTTTATGCAGAACTGTTCTATGCATGTTCTACTTAATGAATATGTAATTTTTTTTAGGAAATAATGATGGGAAACAGGTCAAACAGAACTACCAACACATGTTTCTACAGTAAAAAGTCAACCCTAACAATGAGCATTTACTGGTAAAGAACACCTTAACCGATCAAAAAAACGTTAACTTACTCAACAATGACATCATTGAAAGACAAATGAAGGTGACCACCACCGCCAGGATACCAAGATCAAAAATAAATAAGTGATGGGTCAAAACAGGAGTGACGCCACAGTAAATAGAAGGATGATTGTAAAATTCAACTACCAAATTCTTGACTGGTCTATGTAAAGATTGTAAGACTCAATCATAAAACCTAAGTTTTTGGTATTTACAAAGAGCAGCTTCATCAAATGGAGGCATCATATTTGAAAATAAAAAATATATATAAAGAAAAAAAAATCAAACCCTTCATATCGTTGGCAGGGAGGTGTTTTATTTAAAATTTAAAAAAATTAATAAAAAATAAAACCCTCGTTGCCGCAGGAAGGGAGGTGTTGTTTAAATTAAAAAAATGATTATCTTCTTAAAGTAAAAAGAAAAATAATAATAATAATAATAATTAAAATTAAAATTAAAGAAAAAAAAGTTGAAATCCTCCCTGAAGCAGGGAGGTGTTAAAATAAAATGAAAAAAAAAATATTACTGATATCGACGGGAAGGTGTTTTTATTAAAAAAAAGAAAAATTCTTTTGGCCGTTGTTTAATGAAGATTTAAAAAAATTATGTAGCATAAATAGTAAATCGAGATTTCTTACTCTTTGCCAATGCAAACGAGACGGGCGAACAGAAGATGGTAACCTCGATATTAATACAAGGCTGTATAAAGACAGGAAGAGTGTGAATACCAAAAGCCAAGAATTTAAGGAAAAACAACGAAAAAAGGTTCTGAGGCCAAGAGATATTTAATGTATTCGGTGGACTTTTGCTATACTTCTACTAATGCACCTAAAGGCTCAATTTATAAGCAAGAATTTGGGGTTCAAACCAGAAGAATAATTCAAATCCCAATTCGAATAGGATTCCTTGTTCAAATTTGAGTTTGAAATTTGATTGGATTCCTAATTTAAATTTAACCCAAATCAAATCCCAATTCGAATAGGATTCTTATTCAAATTCGAAATTGAAATTTGATTGGATTTCAACTCAAATCAATTCAAATCCAAATAGGATAATGATTGCAGTTTAAATCCAAATGAAATAAGGATTTGAGTTCAAATTTTTTTAACTGGGTAGCATTTTTAATTTGGGTATATTCCAAATTTTAGAATTTTAGCAAATTCAAATATCAATTTGGCCATATTCCAAATTGAGATTGGGATAAAATTTCAAAGTCAAGCTTTATCTCATTCAAGTTAAAATTGGGGGAAAAGGTAAGGACGTCGAAACCCAGCAACCTGGGTTGGCGGTTGGCACTGAGGAGTTCTCGGCCCACAGCCAAGAACTCTTCAACTCTCCCCAACTGTTGAGCATGCCGGCCCGAACCTATCCCGTCTCGACTTTTGATCTGACATTCGGCCCACGACAAAGTACATGGGCCCCAAAAGTCCAAAATTACTAGAAACACCAGGATTCGACTTTTGTATTTCCTAGAGAGAGCAGGATTCGAGTTCTACAATAAGAGGGTAAACTAAACCCTAGAGGTACGTCAAAATACCATACTCTCCATACTCAACTGCTCCGATTCTGACTTAAGCATCGGAGTCTATGTGGCAAGAACCACACCGGTACTCAGTGCTATTTGGTTTTGCATGTCTCATTGATCCCTTTTATTTTAGAAGATTGGTGCGAATTTGGCGGATTCCCAGGAGGCCAAATTTCTACATCAACAATTGGCGTCGTCTGTGGGACGACTAAAATCTAAAAGTCGAAACGATCAACGAGGAATTAACGGAGAACTGCTCGGACCCGAGGACGTCTAGGATAAAGCGAGTTGACAAGTTCTGAGGCAGGACCCATAACAAATAAATCGATAAATTCCAGGGCAGATCCTGGGTGAGATAAGTCGACCCATCCGAGGAAGAAGATAAGCCACGAACTACTCAGACCTGAGTAGGCCTAGCGTAAAGCAAGTCGACAAGTTCTAAGGCAGGACCGAGAACAAGCACATTGAGAAGTTCCAGGATAAATAATGAGATAAATCGACGGATTCCAAAACAAGCTCTATGAAAAATGAATCAACAAATCCTGGAATAGAGAAAGCAACTTGATGAAGTTTCAAGACATTCAGAAGACAAACTACCTACTTCGAAAGGAAAAGTCGATGGAATGTATCAGAACACAACCCTCCCTTTTGAAAAACTCGAAGAAAAAGTAACCTACGCTCGTCCGAGATCTACGGAAGGGCAAAGCTACTATGAAGATGTTGAAAGATCAACAAGCAACCCATTGAACTGAGAATGGGAGGAAACGATAAGCCATGGAACTTTATTTTTTGTTCAACCAGATCTGATAACTACACGATAGCAAAAGTTAGCGATGCACAGCAGTAGGAGAATCCTGGAAAAAAGACCAGGTCTCGAGAAATCGTGCTCAACAAAGAGAAGCCATCTATCCAACACAAGCAGACAAAGAAATGACAGGAACTTAGTGAAAAACGGAAAGATAAAAGATGTGATCTTGAGAAGATAATGGACCAGGTGGATTCACCGTTCGTGAAAGAGATAATGAAAAAAAAGTCCCTCTGAAGTTCAAATTCCCTGCTATCAGACAGTACGACGGCTCAACAGATCTTATCGACCACCTAGACACGTATAGAGAATGGATGGATATCTACGGAGTGATAGAGGCTATCAGGTGCAAGGTATTTTCATTCACGTTAACCAGAGCGGCCCGCGTCCGGTTTTGACAATTGAGGAAAAAAATCCATTTTCTTCTTCAAAGAATTGGCCAAGACATTTGGACGACGGAATAAGCAATTTTCTTCTTAAAAAAATTGGCCATTACATTTAGAGGACGAAATAAGAGTTGACCTGTGGCCTACTTTCTAACCCTAAAACAAAAATTAACGGAGAGCCTCAAAGAATATGTAGCTCGCTTCAACGAGACCCTTTGAAAAGGTATACCTCAACAACAGTCTCGCTCGAAAAGATGGCCCGAAAAGATGGAAACACCATCTCACAAAAAAAAAAAAAACTAAAGGAAGATATTGCCTATTCCATTGAGGTTAGGGCCATCCAACACAAGAATGTCATGATCTCAAAGAAAAGGTGAAAGAACTCATCCACAAGGGCCACCTCAAAGAACTTGTTGAAGATTCCAATGTAGCTCCCAACAACAACCAAAGCGACAAGTCTCCCATCAAGGAGATAAGGATAATATTAAGAGGATCTGTAGGATGATAATCTAGTAGAAAGAGAAAAGCAAGAATAAAAAAATAACAAGTATCACGAGAATGCTAGTACACTACCTTGAAAAGCAACTGATTAAAATACAAAGTTTCTACTTAAGATGATGATTTCTTGGTTGTTGATCCATTTAAGAGTTTTCTTGACAGTTATAAATAGTCATTATTATGTTTTTTCTTGGTATTTATAAACCGTCGTTGAAAAATATTTCGTGTCAACTATAAACTATTGTTAAAAAATATTTCGTGACAATTATAAACCATTATTAAAAAAACATTTTTTGACAATTATAAAGCTAAAACAGTATATAACTGGAGGTATATGCCAATTACCGCTGAGCTATGCTCGTTTTGGCTAAATTGTTCAAATTTGTTAAAGTTAATTGTATGAGATGCAATTAATATAATGTATGTTGATATATTATGATATAAAGTTAATTTTGAATTGGATTAAAAAATATGAGAGAGATGGATATTATAATTTGATTCTAATATGGTTGATTAATTTAAATTTAATTTAATTAAATATGATTTAATTAAATTAATGGGATATATTAATTTAGTTAACTTAAATTAGATTTAATTTAACTAAATTAATAATTACTTTTTTGTAATTAATTAATTAGTTTTCGGACTTCCCACCTGATAGGAAGTGGGAGGTGATGAGTGGGGAAGTTGTAACTTAACTTCCCCTCACTCTTCCTCCCTTATAAAATGGAGGTTTTCCCATTTTCTTTGGTTTCCCGGTCATCGGTTGATTGAGTTTCTAAAACTCCAACGAGATAATCTCTCTCAATCTCTCGATCTCTTTCTCAATTATAAGATGGTTCCCACAAATCGAGTTCTTACCATCTAAAGAATAGCGAGAAAGGTCTTTTGGTGGCATTGGTGTCTACAATGAAGAAGTGTCTTCAAAGGTATGTTTCACTAACTTCCTTTTAATCATGCTTATGTCTTTCCTTTGTTGTAATTTTGAATCAAGATCGAAGCACACGCGCTTCCGCTGCGAGTTTCGATCCCTTCACCAATACCATGTTGTACTGTTCACAATAGATCATGAAGCTGATCTATTTAATTACTATAGCAATGAATCAATGATCGTTGAAGATTTACAAAGTTTGCAAGAACATAGTAGTCTAATTGAGCTACATGTAAAGTCGACATCATTTAAGGCGAACGACTTGAATGAGATACGACACTATAGATAAAATTTGGGCAGCTTTTGAATGATAGACATTACTATTGTTTTAAATTTTGCTTTTGAGACTTGAGTTGTATTATATAATCTAAACTTTGGACGATGTTTAGTTCTTTTTATATCTTTGTATTACAACATTTTCTCAAAAAAATAAAAAAATAAAAATAAGAACCAGAATCGGGAATAGTTATCAAACATAATTTTGTTTATATTTCTCGTTTTCAAGAAATAAGAAACAAAAATGGTTACCAAATATATTCCTTTTTCTAGTTCTAAAAAATTAGAAATAAGAAATGAGAAATGAGAAATAAGAACATTACCAGACGAGGCCTCAACTTCCTGTTTAATTTCCAAACTATAAAGAAAATGACTTTAACTTCAATTTCCAAGAAGTTTGTTTTTGTAAAATTTAGCATGAGCTAAATTCTTTATTCACTAGTACAAATTTGGATTTCTATGATATTGATGAATAGTAAAAGGGCAGGAAAAGAATAAAAAAAACATCATAGCATGTAAAAAACAGGTTTTGGTGGGAAAAACAGAGTTTTTTGGATTTTTACCTTTTCACGACGTTAAAAAAAAGTCACAAAAAGTAAAAAAATAAAAATAAAAATCGAGCTTCCATGACATTTAAAAAATGTCACAAAAGGGTGGAGGAGCATTTTTTCGTGAAAAGACGAAGATTTACGAACTTTTGTTATTAATGACGTTTCTAAAACGTCACGAAAGAAAAAAAAAGTAATAATTCCATGACACTTAAAAGATGTTACGAAAGGGTGGAGGTGTGTTTTTTACCGGAAAAAAATAGAGATTTTACGAATTTTTCTTTATCAATAATGTTTTGTAAACATCATGAAAAGTCAAAATAAGTTGGGATTGTATGACACTTAAAACGTCACAAAAGGGCAGATGCACTTTTTGGCTGAAAAACACAAATATTTACGAATTTTTCGTTATTTATGACGTTTTGTAAACATCACGAAAAGTCAAAACAGGTTGGGATTTGATGACACTAAGAAAATGTCACGAATGAGTGGAGGCACGTTTTTGGGTGGAAAACAAGGAGATTTATAGATTTTTTGTTATTTATGACTCTTTGTAAACATTACAAAAAGTTCTAAAAAAAAATTGTGATTTCATGACACTTAAAAAATGTCACCAAATGGTGGGAGGTTTTTTTTTTTTTTGCACTTAAAAATATGGCAAAAAATTTTAGTAAAATAAGCAAAATAGCAACCACGTTTAGTTTTTTCAAATATAGCATTTTTTTCATAAAAAACGGAGGTTCAATTATAAAATTACAAATTCACCCTTTAATATATCTGATATATATCTGTAATATATCTTACCACTAATATATATCTCTGATATACCACTGATATAATAATTGTACCACTGATATAATAATTGTAATGACTCCAATTTTTATATGTCATTAATAATATAATATTGAGATAATTACTCATAAAACATAATTTCATTAAAATAAAATAAGATAAAAACTTGTATTTTTCATCTAAAAATGAAAATGAAAACGATAACTTAATAAGACTTGACTTATAAATCTTTAGTAGCAGAAATCACAAAGTTATTATCCTTAAATAAAACAAGTAAAAATGTGGTATAGTCATAATTAAAAGTATAGATTATAAATAAAATTCAACTGTGTCTCATATCTCTTCCTCGTCAATGTCCAGGTCATCCTCGACGTTATTCTCATCAACTATATAACTATCTGTAAAAAAAATTGAAACAACATGGAATGAGTATAAAAAAATACCCAGTAAGTAGTTCTCATCATAAGGAACCTTTCATGCTCAAACACACATATCATGCTTATATGCATGCATACCTCAACCTAACATATAAACCAACGAACAACTTAACTTAAGATACTTGTGTTTGCTAGCATAAACTTACATATCTAAATCCTTAATTTGGCGTCATGCTATGCAGAAATACCCCATACCATAACCGTCAATTCCGCATGTAATATTTATAGGGTAATTACCCCCCATAAATACCATTAACATGAACTAATTTGTTTCCCAGGGCCCAGCCTTTAGCAGAAACCATACATGTGTATATATATCTAGCTGCATAACATAACTGCTTAATTTGGGTATTTCATGCATAACATTAATCTTACCTAAATCCATGACACATAAGACTATTAACTTCACTACGAATGCAATGCATCACACATTATGTCATGTTTTACCTAAACATGATTTGCTATTAAACATACTTAAAATGACATGAGAAAGCTATAGAATCATAACATGCTTTGTAATACATAAAATTTAACCACCATCACCATTCAATAACAAAATATATTTAAGCAACATGAATAACATAATTCAATAACAAAACAATGCAACACATAACATAATTCACTTACAATCAAACAATAATACAACAAAACATACAAGGCGGTAACTTATGATAGAATCCACTTACCTGAACTTCGCAAACTAAAAGAAATTCCTTAAAGCTTCCTAATAACAATTAACACAACTAAAATTAGGACTCAATTACCTAAACTAAGCTTTCTCCAATAAGTTCTCATAACTAGATATGTTCATTATTCTACTAGTAGAAATCCCTTAATAATTAACCTAGTCCATAATAATCATAAAATATATATACACATTTGTGAAAAGTAATTTTAAATCTTCATATTAGCTTCTGATTTATATACTATAATATCGATAAAAATAATTTACTGATTTTGCAAATTTACGAAAAAACTAGAGAAAACACATAGCACTAGTTTTCACAATTTTAAACCGTAGGTAAAACTAATCATAAAAATCAATTCTAATACATTCAAATACATTTTAGGTTAGTTTAAAGGTGCTGGTCATGGTCTCAAAAATTCAGAATTAACAATCCAGAATTTGATACTAAACAAGCTAAAACTATGAAAATAACATAAACCGTTAAAAACCATTATGAAGCAATTTTATGAACATTTTTAGGACCTTTTAAATTCTGATTTTCAGATCTCAAATCAATAAAAATAAGGCCTAAACAGTACCTATTTTATCTTAATAATGAACCCTTAAAATAATTTACACAAGGAAGAATGATGCTTACCGTTGGTGCGTTTTCCTCTCTACCGTAAAGAATAAAAATAGAAAATTTTCAGCAACTAAGAGAGCTTGAAA
>NW_019104637.1:430414-440601 GCF_001995035.1 Momordica charantia
AAAGATAGACTTAAGAGAGTTTTTAGAGAGAGGAGTGGCAGAGTGAGATACATTCTCTTAGAGAAAGAGTCTTATTCTCTCTCATCAGAACAAAATTTTAACGGAACGTAATGGAAAGGTCCAATTTTTACACTTGCAAGTCTCAGGGTTAATTTCTACAAGTTTTTATTTCCTGGGTGAAAGTGAAACAAACATTATGATTTAGGGATGATTGTGCAATTTGTGGACAAATGGTGATCATCAAAGCATTGCCGGAAGGTTCATCATCAGTATCTAATATTTGATAATTTGCAAATCAAATACCCTCGAAAAGTATCTTTATAATTGTTATACGCTGGGTGAGAATGGAGTTGATACCCTAATTTGATGATAAAAGAAATAAAAACAATAAAACCTGAAAAAATTAGTAGAACTGACTACAAGAATATTAATTGAGTAACAAATTTAAGTATATGTATGATGTATCATTTTACATTTATTATTGACAGGAATTTTAATAAATATATGAATTATAAAAAGCTTAAGACGAAAAGTTAAGGAATAGTACCTGTGACAACTTCAAGCTGGTAGACGTTATTGATTTGAGGTCCATGTCTAAAAGCTTGCCCACTAATACCAGCATTTGATAGTGTACCCCCCACGGAAAGATGAAGGTAGTCAGTCCAAGATTTTGGCGCTAAACCATATTTAAGCGTTTCGTGTAAGATATTTATCCACAGCTCTCCACCAGAAACGTCCACCCACGGCAATGTTCCACTGTGAACCTGCATGGCTGGTTCCTTTAGGGACTCCATGTTGATAACCACGCCTTGAAAGGCTTGTGCCTGCCCTTGAAGGGAATGGCCGTGGCCCCTTGCAGCAACTGTAAGTTCGGTTCCTGAACCCATTTGAAAAATATGCTTTACTGTGATTGAAATGTCACCAATCGAATGTGGATGTAGAACTGCTAAGGGACGCATGTGATAAATATTGCCAAAATCTTTAGCTGCTTGTTGATTGTTTTTGAAGCTGAAGTATCCATCTAGGCTTAGTGTTTCTAAGGATGAAAGCACGTTAGAAGTAGAGTGTATAGGAGGGTGACTTCTTGTCTTCCCCAAACATTGGGTGGTTCTGTAAGGTACACAGCTCACGAAGAATAGAATCATGGAAATTTTGAGGACTAAGGTTTTGTTGTGGTTGAGGAAGCTGGAAGATGGTGACCCCATTTTTCAAATATTGAGCTTCTCTTTGTTTTTCTTAACGAAGCCAAGAGAAAAGAAGTGGTGTGGAAGAGCTTAAGGTACTTGGAGGTGGAAGAAGAGAATTTAAGGGGCTTGTTTATCTAATGAGAAGTTTTGAGCAGACCTTATTTACTTACTGTCTACTGTTTGGGTGGGTAGACTTCTTTATTAGCTCGACCTTTTTGGGTTCTATTGTTAAGGCGGCATTTGGTCAAGGGAAAAGATACTGATGTCATATATATATATGTATGTGTATGTACATATGTGTGATAAAAATATGGTTAGATAATTGTTTCTTAAAATTTTTTTTAAAAGTTCTTTTTATGTGCTTTCACGAGTGGCTTATTTTTTGTGAACAATAACTAACCACCAAAACTCAATTCTAAAAACAAAAAAACAGCTTGAAAATAATTTTTGGTTTTTTTCTTTCTGTGACAGCATTAGGGGGAATGGAATACCATGATGCTGTACAAGTACAACTGGGCGTAATTAAACTAGTCTTAAAATAAGGTAGCGACGCCAATTTTGGGTGGTTGAGATTGTTGGGTGAGACCTATTAAAAGCACTGTAAGTTGTTGTGAATTGGATTGATTTTATTACTATACTTGTTTTGAGAAAAGTCAGATGGAAAGTGAATTGAATTGAAGTGAAGGGGCAGTGGTGAGTTGAAATGGACGACCATTTGGAGTTCCTTTGGGATGTTGATGTATGGAAAATGGTCCAAAGTCTTACAGGTATTGATCATTGTAGATAAGGTGTCACGCGGGTCCCCAGACATGTGATCACCACGAGGAACCATTGGTACAACTCTCCTTACCTTCACCCTATAAATTTACTTTTCAAGAAATTTCCCAATTTCCATGGTCCAGGAAAGAACATGTTTATAATTTGATTATACCCGGGTGGATATGACATTTTTTACTATTTAAAATGTCGATGGTTCGATTTTCACTTGGCAGGTATTGACCTGCCTTACTGTATCTTACTCTTTCCCCTTGTTTGAATATCGTTGCTGAAGAAGTTTGTTTTTGGAAATCACTGGGGAGGACAGTGCTTAGAATTCTAGTGAATGGTTGGGAACAGATGGGTATGTGAGGCATGTAAACTGATGAAGTAGTAACAAAACATAGTACAATTATTGTAGAAGTTGTCTCTTCTATAGGAGGGTTGTTGCAGGAGCTTTAAAGCAAGCACCATGATGACCTCGTGGTAGAAAGCAACGTGGTCGTCCCTATCCATTTTTATTCAGTGACATCCATCTTGTCACAAGCTGCATCGATGTCAACCGATGTGGCCTTCGACCTTTTGAATGACGATAGTATTATGTTTATTGCTGAGCAGATGTTTTCATGAGATGATGTGATGTACAAAAATAGGCTCATGGAGGATTTATTCTATTTCTTTTCTTTTTTTTTTTGGAATAAAAAAAATTTAACTTCAAGAGGGAGTGACTTTTAATGTGAGACATTATTTTACATTTACACATGAAAGTATTATTGTTGATTCCCTAGTCCCTACACATTAATAGAAAAAGATTCACATTTAATTTTTAGATTTCTCAGCCATTTGGACTCTTCCTCAATAGTGCTAGATTCTCCTTTTTATGCCTATATTCCTTAGTTTTCTTTGCTTCTGGATTATGACAATATGGACCATCGGGACAGTTGGTAAGGACTTGGAATCTCTTGGTTATATTGGTTTATGATTCTCAAGTTCGAACATTTTGGAGAGCTTAACACTAAAAAACTTTTGATGTCTCTCGAGTCCGGGATTAGATGCGGGTGTCCTTGATATAGGAGAGTAAAACTCCGACTCCTAGTTATATATAAAAAATGACACTATGGAGGCAAGTCAATTCAACAAATTCTTCAAGGTTTAGTTTTATATTTTTTAAAATCAAGTTTATTTATTAACAATTTCTTCCTTTTATTTTTATTATTACTTTTCTTTAAGTACAATATTTGAGGGCTGAGATTCAGCGACTAAATTTTCCTTTTTATTACTATTTATTCTAATATTTTTTCCTTTTTATTACTATTTATTCTAATATTCTTTTCATAACTGTAGTTTGATTATAGGAGTAAAAAAAAAAGTTATTGTATATATATTTTTTGGTATATATAGTAATTTGATTCAAAATAACAGCCAATCTATTTGCATCTCAACCCGTGATAGATCTTATCGTGCAGTAGAGTTTAACAGTGTACGGATATAGTAAAATTATTTGACAAAAAACCTTTCTGAAGATCAGTACGATAAGGGACATGTTCTTGAGCTTTGAGTACACCATTCATTCTTTAAATTTAGAAATTAATCCCTAAGGATTGAAAATAGAAATAGTGCTGATATGATAAATTTTAAACGAAGTGTCATCTTTTCTGAATTTTAAATTACTATACGGCTGTGTGACTCTTTTCCTTTTCTTTTTTTTTTTCTCTCATTCCAACTTCTCACTCGATGGTGCCTAATATTTTTTTAACATAAGAGGAGAGAAATATGAGAATATTCTCCCGGCAACTATCCCTAAAATTTCATCAGTGAGCAGTGACGTTCCACAGTAGGACACAGATAACAAAAAAATTTATACGATATCTGATACCGATATACTATTGATGTACTTAATATAGCTTATATTTAGTATATAAGTTACAAATAGAATTGTATATGTGTGATATACCTCATAGATATGCTTCACTGATATACTTCATATTAATATAGAACGAAGAACGAACAAAAAACAACGTAACAGAAAAACTAAAACAATAACAAAATCAAATTGATGAACAAAACCTATTAAAACTGGTTGAAATTTTTGTAATTCTAAAACATTGAACCCTATATTATAAAGAAGAATTATAACGAAAAACAAAGAAGAATTCTGAAGCTAATTGCGAACTTAATTCTGAAAAATTATACCATATTCGAAAAAAAAATCATCAAAGAATTCCAACGAAGAATTCTGAAGCTGATTGCAAACCTAATTCTGAAAAATTATAACAGATTTGGGGCAAAAACCATCAAACACAGAGCCGCGAACGTTGCGAAGAAGAGTCTCGATGAAGAATAAAGAAGAATTGAGCGCGTGTAGAGGAAGATTCTGAACCAACGAATAATCCCAAGTCGAAGAGGAAGATTTGAGTGCACCAAATTCTGGACCAACAAAGAAAAATCCCAACGGAAAGAGGAAGATTGTGCGTGTAAAAACTCAAAGATCCACTACAACAAAATAGGTTTTCAGAGACACAGGAAACATGTCGCTAAAAATCAATCTGCGTCGCTAAAATTATTAGTGACAAGGGCCTGCGCGTCGCTAAGATTGTCTCTAAGAACGCGTCGTTTATAGTTTTTGCGACAAAAGTGTTGCGGCATCGCTAATAAGGTTATCAACGACAGGGAGAGGGCATCGCTAATATTAGCACGAGCAACACCAATGGACCGTCATTGATAATCTTATTATATTAGTATGAGCGACAGCAATGGACCGTCGTTGATAATCTTATTAGCGACGCCAACCGTCCATCGCAAATAATATTATTTGCAACTAAATGGCCGTATCGTAAATAATATTATTTGCGACAAAGGGGCCGTGTCGCTGATAATATTATCAGCAACAGGACCATTGTCGCAGAATAGTTTAGTAGCGACAATAATGCCTTGTCGCTAATCATGTTAATTCATTATTTTTTGGTCCGATTTGTAATAATTTCTTACTAACAGTTCTGAAACGAGAATCTTAATTAGTACTTCCCGTAAATTAATTTGAATCTAAAAATTCCACAATACATTTATTCATAAGATACTTCTAAATAATTTGAATTGCAAAAGTAACTTTTAAGATTGAATTGGAAATATGCATCATAAGATTGTGACATTTTTTGAAGGAGAGCATCCCCGAAAACTGAAGCTACAAACAATTCCTGCAAGATCTGAAAATAAATAGAAAGGGTAAAATAGGAATAATGAAAATTTTGAAAATAGACATCAACATTTTGGAATATTTAAAAATTTGGAAAGACTGACATTTTTTGAAATACCTAAATTAATTTTGCGAGATCTTAAAAAGTGTTATTTTGCAAAACAAAGAAAAGTGCCTTTAAAACGTGAAAAGTAAAACAAATACTAAAACTAGTAAATAAATTTGAATTTGAGAGACTTAAAAGTTCAATTGTAAATTTAGTCACGCCAAAACGAGTATAACTCAAGTAATTGACATATCTCTTCAATCAACAGGTTGTGAATTCGAATCCCCCAACATGTTGGACTAAAAAAAATTGTAAATTTAGTCATAATACAAACGAGAATGAGAGAGGGCACTCTCGCCGCACACCATTATCATATCTACTCAATATAAAATTCTCTCTTTTTTTAAAAACAAATAACAAAAAACATTTATCAAACATGTATGGATTTTGTTTTTTAAAAACTTAAAAATAAAAACAGAAAAAACAAAAAAATAAATGGTTATAGGTTAAAATTAAACGCGTGGATGATGGTGTTCATGATTTTCCACAAGTTGTTATATCGGTAGAGGCTGTGAGTTAGCCCTACATGAAGCCATGAAAACCTTATGCTGGAATGTTCGTGGATTGAGGTCACCAGAGGCATTTAGATATGTTTGTGATGTTGTAAATCACATTAATCCTCATCCCTTGGGGGATAGCGCAATGACAATCACATTAATCCTCATCCCTTGGGGGATAGCGCAATGACAATCACATTAATTACCTACCACAAAGGGTCTTGTGTTCGAGCTCTACACTGGTCAAAGTGTTGTTCAACCCAAGCAACTAACCTCGGTTATAGGGATCCACTAACGTAAGCAACATCGAAATAAAAAAAATAATAAAAAAAGTAAATCACGTTAATCCTTTGACCAAATGTAGTTCAAGTGTCCTAAATATTTTGAAATGTAGTTTAAGGTTTTATGGTTATTTTGTGGCGGATAGTGTATGCAAAAGTGGATAGTGTTTATGGGTATAAGGTTCATGTAGGTAACACTGAGATGTTACATATACTTTCATATCGAAAACATGTTGCTTGCACATACAGAAGTCTTGCATTGGTGTGGTGTTCTCTCGAATGCACTCCGATGCTTAAGTTAGAAGTCGTGTAGGGGGAAACAGGTATGAAGCTAAAAGAATAAGGAAGCAGGAGTCTTAAGGTGAAAATCTGCTTGAGAGTTCGTGTTGAATCCTCACAAGAAGCTGTGTAGGCAAATGCGACCTACCTTCATTAGGGTTGTTCATTTCCTTATATATAGAGATCGAGAGGGTTTTAGTGGGAGGTCCCCACTCCCTTCAACGTCCAACAGGGTAGAGGTATGCCATGCCAGGGGTCTGTGGAAACCACCAATATTCTCTGTTTCCCATAGTCGCACAAATAAAAAAACTTGGTGGCGTCCTAAATGGTCATTAGAGGCGCGTAGTGGTTTGGGTACAAGGCGCCAACACCCTATCCGCTGGTTGTAATTCGTATGTGACGTGCACAAGCGCTCAACCCCATTGGCGGTGTGCTCAGTTCTTTTTTAGTGTGCTCGACCATGCAAGGTTGGTTTCCTAACTCAGCAAAAGTGGCTTAGCTGGCCTTTTAATACGTGACATTTCATTTTTACTCGAACAACTAACATTAAACAACTTTTTAGCATCCATGAGCAAGTTAGCTGCCCTCTGTATTGTTTTTCATTCATCTTCAAAGTGCAAATATTCTCTTCCAACTTTAAAATCTTGTTCCTCTATTGGAGTATCACAAATTTTCTCTTATCACGTATGCATTCATTATACCATTCAAAAAAATTGCAATAATTTCCATTATGCAATACAACCTATATAAATTTCTATAAACAAAAAATTACACAATTACAAAGTTTAATTAAAATCAATGCTGAACAGACATCTATTCAACTTACCAAATAATTTGTACATCCAAAAAATCTCCTAGTCTGATTGTTTGTTCACGAGGTCACTAATATTGGTTTTTGTCCACAATAGTATAATCGACCTCTTCTTGATAAAAGGACTGCCTTGCTGCTATTCATCAAACTTTTATGAAGATACTAATCATCATCTTCTCTCTTTCATATTGATTGTTTCAATATCTCAAATGTTGTTCTTGAATTGTGAAAATAAGTCCCAATTTTTCAAAAGTCTTCTTCCTTCAACGAGGACGAGCTGTCGAGGTGGTCTCTAGTGAACTAGCACAAGGAACAAACACTCTGATGCCTGAGCTCGAGCTATATCAAGTCATACTTGGAGGAATTGTGGGCAGAGTGTCCTTTTTATAGGCAGGCGGGGCAGACAAGGTCGTTGGAGCCGTTCTGAGTGGCAGTTACGGCTGTCGGGCCTCCAGGTCAGTGATCGGGCCAGAGGTTGGATTCCTCAGGTCGATTGGTATGGTTTGATCATCTCAGCTCGACATAGACAGGTCGGCGGGTATGGAGGGTCCGTGAACTGAATAGGTGCTTCCACGTGTTGATTCTGATTTTGCAACCAAAATTTGCCCCCTCACTGGCAAAGTCAAGCTGTGGTTTGACATAGAAGAGTTAGAAAATAATTTGAATATTGAATTGCGGGGGGTACGAGCTGAACTAGTTTTCGATCGTTCTGACAGAATGCAGAACGTCGCTCTGACAAGGCAATGCGCATGTATGGTTTTTCGTGCTTCGAGGCGCGACTTGGACTGCTAAATGGGGGTTACGTGGACGGCCAGGATTGCTTATGGGATCCTATATATAAGGCATCCCCCAGGTCTTCATTTTTCACGCTTTCAAACCATCTCTCTTACGTCGATCTGAGCTGCAAGTCGCTCTTTTTACAGGTCAATTTTCTTTAGTCTTCTCTTCAGTCACTTTCGTAGATATGTCTAGGATAGATAGCTGTAAGCGTAGCTCGGGGAGCAGTAGGCACATTAGCTCGTCATTGAGTCTATAGTTTAGACTCAGTGCTAATTCCAAGAGGTCGGGAAACAATACTTAGGAGTGAGGACTGTCCATCCAAGCTTGGTAGGGGCTGGTTGGACTTCATTAAGGCCAAATATGACATCCCGTCTGCATAGGAATCAGGTATCTTAAGTGGGGCGAACCTTTGGAGGAGCCACCAGTAGGGCATGTTGGGTTCACCTGTCAACGTTCGGGTCCGGTATGCGCCTTCCACTGCCAGCTTTTTCCAACGGGTGGGGGATGTTGTATAGGTGTTATTATTTGTGGTGGAAGGAGTTTGAGCGCGAGAGCACGAGGGTTTGCACCCCACTGAGCTGCTAACAATTGATCAAATGCTCGACACCTACATCCTGAAGAGTGTCCCAAAGGCAATTCCAGCCTCAGCAACTTTCAAATGCTCTGGCATTGCTTCTGCTTCCAATTCCTCTATTAGAGCTTCATCCAAAATCTTCAACACTAAACATTCTTCTGACTCTGATGAGTATTTCATCGAATCATACACAGATAACTTAACTTCGTGATCTTGGACACGCATTGTCACCTCGCCTTTTTGAACATCCACAAGCGCTCTTCTAGTTGCAAGGAATGACCTCCCAAGTATGATAGAGACCTCCTTATCTGCATCATAGTCCAAAATAATAAAGTTAGCAGGAAAAATAAATTTATCTACTTGCACTAAGACATCTTTGATTTTTCCTTCAGGTAATGTGACCAATCGGTCAGCTAACTGCAATGTGATTGTTGTTGGTCGTGCTTCTCCCATTCCAAGCTTTTTGTAGATGGACAAGAGCATAAGATTGATGCTCGCTCCTAAATCACATAACACCTAGCCTATCTTCTGTCATCCAATGGAAACACGTATAGTAAAGCTTCCAGGGTCCTTTATCTTAACTGGAATCTTGCTTATAAGGATGTTGTTGCACTCCTTGGTCATTGATATCATTTCATACTCTCTCAGATTTATTTTCTTTGTGAGTACGTCCTTGAGGAACTGCACATAAGCTGGCATTTGCTCTAATGCTTCCACTATCAGTATGTTGACATGCAGTTGCTTCAGCACATCTAGAAACATTCTAAATTGCACATACTGCTCTTTCTTTTGCATCCGCTTCAGATATGGTGGTGCGGGTCAATACTCAGCTGGAGAATCTTCATGCTCTATAGGCTTCCTTTTCTCAGACACTCTTGCCTGTGATGCTCCAGCATTGATTAGGCTGACCTCTTTACTTGCAGTGTCCGGAGTATCCTTTGACTTCTCACTAATATGTATCGATGGGCTGGAAGATACTACTCTTTCTGGCTTACTATCATTTTCTAACTGATCATCCTTTTCTAGCGGAAACTCTCCTTGTTCTTCTTGAGTGGGCTCGATCCTAGTTGGAGCATTGGGATGTGCCAGTGGTAAAGTTTTTCCACTTCTCAGTGTGAGAGATTTACACTGCTCTTTGCCATCCCTTTTAGGCACCTCGGTATCACTAGGTAGTGCTCCATGTGGTCTACTCTTCAAATCTGTTACTAATTGGCCCACTTGCATTTCTAGATTCCTTAGTGATGCTACCTGACTTTGCACCGTGGCGTCATTCTTCTCCATGTTCTGCTTCATTGAATTTTCCAAATATGCAAATGATCTTTCAAATGGTCGTTGTCTTGCTCCCTGACCATGGTTAGCAAAACCTGGGGGATAGTTTCCATTTTCCTAGTATACTGAAGCATTGGATGTTCCATCATTATTTCCTCCCTGATTTCCGCTACAACTAAAGTTGGGATGGTTTCTCCAGCCTAGGTTATACGTATTGGAGTAGGGGCTTTTATGTTGTCTTGAGCATTTCCCAAGTAGTGCACCAACTATAAATTGCCACGACAATTGTTGTAAAGATGCTCTTCATCGCAAAATGATACGCGACAACCTAAGTGTATTGATGGACGTGTAGGGGCATGTAGGTACTGGGGGAATGAGCCGCACGAGGACAGACAGGAGGTGCGCGGACGTGTGAGACAGGTGGGGGGCGCACATGAGCGTATGTGGCAGGTGA
>NW_019104637.1:440985-457776 GCF_001995035.1 Momordica charantia
CGCTCTGGGGCAGGTGCTGGACTCTTATGAGGTTAGCATGGCATGAGTGTGCGGGCGCCGGCATGGTAGGCGGCTGGCGGGTACACAGGCAGTGATAACTCTCCATAAGAGAGTGTTTTGTGGTATAATTTGGGCAATTTTAGTGTATAGATGTGAGAGTCCTTATCAATAGACCATGGAAAAGATTAGAAATCACTTAGTTAGGTCCTTGAGCTATTATAATTCTTAATTTCCCCATTTTGAATGAATTATGCTTAATTATGGATGTTTTGCATAGGAATTGGAGAATTTGTTGAGGCAAGCAAAGTGCTTTCAAGGCTGTGAAAGTGTTGTTAGAATATGGCAGGAAGATTGCATTTATGTTGGAGCTAGAAGCCGCTCAGGATGCTCTAGAGTGTGACTGCGTAGTAATTTATTTGCACCAGTTTTACCATGTCCGTACAACTTTCCTAGTGTAGCCCTAATTTTAAGGACCCGATATAAATAACAAAACAATGTCCAACCGCCACAGAGAGCCCTAGAACATATAATCCATTTGGGCAACAAAATTAGAGAACATCTCTCACCCATTTGAAGGAGAAGCCGACGAAGAAGAAGCCGATCCTTGCGTCTCACTGAGTTGGGGGAATTTTTACTGCGGCTGAAGCTTCCTTACTCAATGGGCTACATTTCTCTTCTACTCACTCTTCTTTTTTTTTTGTTATGAACTAAACCCCACCTTCAGGGGGGATGAACTCACTGTAGCTCTTGTTTATTTATGTTTTTGTAACTCATATATATTTATGTTGATTTAATAGAGGTGTTTTTATTCTTTCATCGTGCTAATTTTGTTTGGCCAACATTATTAGTTGGTTATGCTCACTTAAAACTTGGGAAAGTTCTTGTGTTGCGTGTTTGCCTCTCTTTGCATAAGATTTATCTCTTTGAAGTAGAATGGTGAGTACTGAGGGATGAGACTCCTCCTTTCGTGCCTATAAACTGAATGTATTGCTTGTTTAGTCTACAACGGGAGTTGGGGTTAAACATGTTTGGGTATCTCGAGAGAGAGCCATGTCGGTTTGGGCATTCAACATTTTGAGTTTACTAGAGTGATTCCCCCTCGATTTACCTTCATATCACATCTTTTCGTATTTTCTGTCTGTTTTTTGTTTTTGGATGCTCCAGAGTCGAATTGTAGAATATTTATGTTCTTTCTAATTTACTGTTTTTTGTTGATTTCCTTTACAGCATATAGACAACTTTAATATTTTATTTATAATTTTGCTTTTTGGTATTCTAATTTACTATTTCAAGTAAAACTATAATCCATATGGAGACGATCTTGTTTTTATACTACATCAAAGCGTTTTGGTGTATACTTGCACCAATTTTCTCTTAGTTGTGAGGAAACAAACAAGTTTTTGGCGCCGTTGCCGGGGATTAAGTTTTCTTACTTGATTTTAGCAAATTAGAATACGGGACGTAAAAGCTCTCTTAATCTATCTATTGTTGATTTGTGCAGTGAATGAACGATTTTCCTACTTTGGAATTTGAGTTCGACTCGAAATTGAACGATTTTAGAAGGAGAAAGGCCGAGCAAATAGTCTAGCGTAGAGAAGAAATTAAAATGGATAACCCACAGCATCCACCAGAGTTGAGAGAGTAAAGGGGTTGTAGCTCGAAGACATGTTCCAATACCTCCTCTGAATGCTGTTCTATTCGCGGATGATATAGAGCAGGAAATTAGAGCTTATGCGGCCCCAGTATTTTATGACTTCAACCCAATGATTGCAGATCCTATTATTGAAGCTCGATTTGAGCTGAAGCCCACAATGTTTTAGATGCTCTAGACCGTAGGGTATTTTCATGGACTTTCATCAGAAGATCCCTATCGCCACCTACGGTATTTCATGCAAGTGGCTTATTCATTTAAGGTAGAAGGAGTTCGTAAAGAGGCTATGCGCCTGAAGTTATTCCCTTACTCTTTGAGGGATACTGTTGGAGCATGGTTAGATTCCTTATCTGCCGAGTCTATCACCTCATGGAATGATTTAGCTGAAAATTTTTTGATGCAATATTTTCCACCATCCAAAAATGCAGAGCTTAGGAGCAGAATCAATAATTTTCATCAACTCCCTGGAGAGTCCTTGAGAGAGTCATGGGAGAGATTTAAAGGACTGCTCCATAAGTGCCCTCATCATGGAATCCCACGGTGTATTCAAATAGAGACGTATTATAATGGTTTGAATGAGGCAACACAGTTGGTGATATATGGTTCAGCTAATGGAGCATTATTATCAAAGCCGTATGCTGAAGCCTTCGATATTTTGGAAAGAATCTCGCACAATAAGCACCAATGGTCAAAGTCCAAGGCTGCTTCAACAAATACATCTAAGGGATGAGTAGAAGATGATGTCGTGGCAGATTTAAATTCAAAAATTTCAAAGCTAGCAGACATTGTGATGATGAGCATATCGCACTCAGATGCTGGAGCATCCAAGGTTAAGGTAAATAGTGTGTAAAATGTTTCATGCCCTTATTGAGAAGGAAAACATCGTTTTGAGGATTGTCTGGGCAACCTAGCTTCAATGTTTTATTTGGGTAA
Source organism: Momordica charantia (assembly GCF_001995035.1). The sequence continues at coordinate 443,570 of NW_019104637.1, forward strand.
TCAACAACCAAACAGGAATAATATTTATGGAAACATTTATAATCCAAATTTTATCTGGGGCGGAAATCTATTAGGCCAGAATTCTAGATCAGTTGGAACCAGTAATGCTCCAGCATATCATCAGAAGGTGCTGTACCCACTTGAATTTTTTGGGCAGAATCAACAGACCGCTTCAAAGCATCTAGAGGCTATGACCCTAGAGGATATGTTTAAAGCATATATAGTAAAGAATGAGGGTTATATGACGAAGAATGATACTATTGTTCAAAGTCTAGCTGCATCTTTGGGAATTATGGATGTGTAATTAGGTCAGCTAGCCACATAATTGAAAAGTCGTACACGAGGAGTGCTTCCTAGTGACACTGAGTAGTCAAGAAGAGGTGGAAAGGAGCAATTTAAGGCCATTACATTGAGAAGCAGGAAGACATTACCTCCTACCCATCCAAATGCTTTAGGACTCCATGATGAATTAAATCAAGTAGAAGAAATTGAGGCAAACAGGACACCTATAACCATGCCAGTTAAAAAAGAGACAAACCTCAGGGAGTTAGTGAATACTGAGCAGATAGTGGATTCGTAAGGCAACACAAGCGAAGAGAACAACCAAGTTACTAAGACAGACAATGCTGGAGCATCTGTGTCCAAAACAGCTGACAAGTCGAAGCATCCGGAACAGGCCATTGCTCCAGCAACCACAACAGAATATGTTCCTATAGTACCCTACCCGAAAAGGCTGCTGAAAAAGAATCAAGATGGGCAGTTTAAACGATTTCTTGAGGTACTTAAGCATATACATATTAAAAGAATCAAAAGTCTTTTAAACCGCTCCCAAGACTCACTCAGTGACTCCTCATCAAATCGTTGAAAGTTGTTGATCTCACTTCTATATTTAGCATTCTTGCTTGGTGGGAAGTACTCCACCAGGAATTTTTCTGCCAAGTCATTCCAGCCTGTGATTTAACTCATAAGGTAGTGACTCCAATCAAGTCCTTGTGTCTCTCAGTGGGCAGGGGATCAACTTGAGCTGTAGCACCTTTTGCTACATCTTTCAACCTTAAATGAATCACAGACTCCCATAAAAAACTTCAGATGCAAATGTGGGTCGTCCACGGTAGCATGTCCATGGAATTGTCCCACTGTAAGTAGCATTTGAAACATCACTGGCTTCAGCTCAAATATGGGAGCTTCAATTTCTGGCTCCATAATAACTGGGTTAAAATTGTAAAATGTCGGAGCCGCATATGCCCCGATCTCTATGTCCGTGTTGTCTTCTAGTAGAACAACATTGAGAGGGGGCACTGCTGCCACAAGGTCGGTAGCAGTAGGCTCCTCATCTACTATTTCCTCAATCCTCACATTTGGTGGAATAGGTGGGCGCTGAGGTGGGTTAGACGAATTCATATTTGATGTAGCTTGGGTTCTCCTTTGTTCTCTTCGAATCCTATGAAATGTCTGCTCTATCTCGTGATCTATAATATATACCAACCTTTCGAAATTGTTCATACACCTACTACCACACAAAAATGTGAGAAAAAGAAAACTCGATTAAGCTCCGTATCCTCAAACAGTATGTCTTAAAATAAAAATAACTAAGTCCCTGGCCACGACGCCAAAAACTTGTTGCATCCTAACAACCGTGATGGATACAAGTGCAAGTGTACACTATATCCGTCGATTGTAGTACGAACGAGGTTGAAACCACATGGACTTAGGGTAATATTTTAAGTTATGCTTGTGAATACCAATGGTGCAAGAAAATAATAAAATAATAATGTGGGTATGAAAATAGTAATTTAAGTAAAATAAACAAAAGTAGTAAATGACTCCAACAATGAGAAAACTTATAAATGTTGGGGACAAGAAATAGCTCTAGCATAGAATAACGAGAAAAGGGGTTGACACATACAGAAAAGCGGGGAAGATTTATTATGCTTTCTCTACAACCCAACCTCGACTCCAACATGAAATCGCTCACTATTGCTCAACTTGATATGGTTCCCTTCCGAGACACCCAAACATGGATACCCACAACTCACGTTGCTATATACTTAAGCATTGAAAAACAAGTTCTAAGCATAATTAGGGGACCCCATCCCTGCGAATCCTCAAACCCACTAAACAAAAGTGACTAATCATGAACAAAGCAAGTCGACTAACTATATATTCTTCCGGATCATACAAAAGCTAGCAAACTAAACAAGGTGATCAATAATGTTCCGCAAGATTAAGAAAATATGCACACCTCTATTAAATAGAACTTAATAACGGCTATAGTTTTGGTTGTTCAGTAGTTACATCATGTAAATCTTCCCCGAAATGGGGTTAGCTCATGGAGGAAAAAGAAAACACAATGGGCAAGGGAAAGATACAACCCATTTATGAAAAAGAGGTAAAGAGAACGCAGATGGAGACACTAGCACGAAATGGCAGCAGTAGCTTTTCTCTATCGGCAGCTCCTTACTAAATACAAACCGAGTGGCTCGATATTATAATTATCGAGTAAAGTCAAGTAGCTTCATAACAAGGTCGTCTCCATAGGGATTATAGAATGAAGAAACGAATTTGGGAATTTTGAATCACCAAAGAAAAACAAAAGAAAAGCAATAAATGGTCTATTAATTCAGTTTCTAAAACTATTTAAATTAAACACGCAACGGAAACCAGCTATTACAGACTCTCAGCACACTCAAAAGCAGTTGGCAACGAAGATTAGAAACACACGGAAGAAACGAGTGATAAGTAAATCAGGGATGGGGATTTCCTTAGCACTGCTCTTGTGTTCGAAAGGTTATCACCGATCAACTCTCCAGCTCTACTGCCCAAACCTTCACGGCTCTTTCCTAAGATACCTTAGATGTACTTTAACTCGATTCCCACCATAGATAAGATACTCATATCAGAACGGTCTATAGGCGCTCTATGGTGAACCCCATCCCTAAGTATCCACTCTCATATCCAATCGAGGATTAATACAGCTAAAGGAAGCTAAACTACTTAACAAGGGCTTTTCCTAACCTCAAACAAGACAACACACTAAACAAGTAGGCCACACAAGCATAGTGAGACAAAAATTAAGTACACTTCCATTAAACATTCATTGAAGTTGAATAAGATAAACCACGAATAAATACCAAGCATTAGGAATATTCCCTCCCCGAAGGTGAAGGTTAGTTCATAATAAAATTGTGAAAGAAAATGACGAAGAGTGAAGATGAAATCATTGCCGAAGGAGAAAACAGAGAATAAGAAGCTTCCTATGATGTATAGTGAAACCCCACGGCACAACCCGCATCTTTCAGCTCATTCTTCGATAAAAAAGCCCTTCGTCTATGAGGGAATCTTCTCCTTTTTCTCTCCTCCCAAAACCGGTGCTAACTTCCAAAGGTGTCTGAATCTTTCTCGCTGCTGGTTTGCAATTTCCTTAAATACCCTGTCTTTTAAAATTAGGGCACTTCTTGGAGGCTGTACGGACCAGTAATATTCCCAGCTCAAAGAATTACTGTGCTGCTATGCGCTCTGGAGCATCCAGACGAACTCCAGGCTACTGACTATTGCTTCTTTTTCGTACATAACATAATCTTCACAACTTGGCAACATGCTTCTCCTTTAAATCCGAATTCAACTGCCCCTGCACAAACTAACAACTATTATGCATTAAATCATGAAAATCAGAGTGATTTAGAACTTTGGGGTCCGCTCGATGTATTCTCCATTTTTCTTAAGCTTATTTCTAGATATCTTTGCGTTTTCGCACCATAATTGCCCTGAATAGCCTATTAAGACTCTCTATTTGAGAGTTATGACACCCCTAAACTTAGAACTTTGGTCGTCCCTAAGCAAGGTTAATTCTAAGATCCCTGAAATATGAAAAGAACCTCCATCTAATGAACATACATCTTGCATTAAACACTGCTTTCTGCTTTCACACTTACTGCCAGCATATATTATAGCCTATGAATCTGCTTACGCTAAAAATATCTATAAGAGAGCAGCTAAATCCTTGTTCTTGTTCTAGCATAGGCTCTTTCCTACGGCTCTAGAATCATCCTGCTTTCTTTTTCAAAAACATTAACTCTTCTAGGGGTACAATTCTAACTCCCTACCACTAGCCTACACCACTACCCTTTTATTACCATTCTAGCTTTTAAACTATGGGCTATTAGCCCTTCCTAGCCTTGCAGCCTCCTTGACAACTTTTTTTTTCTTCTTTTCCTTTTGGCTGAATTACAGGACTAGAAAGATTCATAGTTTTACATTACAAAGTTTATCCTTACAGCAACAAAGTAGACGCACCAACCCCCAAACTTAAATGTAGTATTGTCCCTAATGCGACTGACAACAGGTATAGGATGCTCCCGCATACCCTTAAACTTAGAACTAAGAAAAATGGTGTGACATAAGGGGAATTTTTTGCAAGTCAGATATGGATGGTGTAAAGGGACATATAAAGGGTGTGGAAAAGAAGGATGTCTCTATGGTGATACTAAGGTATTGGTTGACACGGGTAGGTAAGCTGGTGAAATGCCTCCACTAAATGGCCTTTGTTTTAGAATTGTACTCACAGGATGCTGCTTGAGTTGTAGTACTTGGGCCTAAATTAGAGCAGGAACAAAAACAGTCACTGCCCACAAGCGGTTGCTCTAGCACAAAACTATATTCAAGACTAAACATTTACTGGCAGCATTATTAGTTAAGAAAGTAGGGCAAGAACAAGATACACGGAACAACTGATGCAATAACCAACATACTTCTATTCATTTAAGCACTCGAAATATAAAATTGGGGAGGGGGGGAGGGGCAACATGAAAACAACAGCATTCGTACCCTAAAAAAACACAATGTTGAATTTAAAACTGGCAAGAAAGTAAATGCATAATTGAAAAGATTGATTGGTTGTTGATTGGTTGGGTTTTCGGAATCAAAGAGATGAAGACGAAGAGAGGGGCTCCACAGGCTATATAGAATTGCTCTTGCTCTCTTCTTCTTCCGAGCCGATGTCCTCCTGAGCCTCAGCGTCTTCCGAACTGGAGGTGTGCTCCAACAGATCTTCCATTGCGCGGCGCTGAGCAGAGGGGTTGCAGCATCCGACTTGGCTATGCCCTCTAGGAGGCTCTTGAGTTCAGCGTCGCGAGCTGTAATTTGCTTGACTAAAGCGACCATTATAAATTTTAGCTCAGCCAACTCTCCTGAAATTCTCGCCTCATGAGCCATCATTTCATTGATGGCCCCAATTGGAATAATGCCTCGCCGCGCGCTGTCATTAGCCATGAGGCGGTCCAGAAGTGCTTTGTCCATAATGCGCTTCTCTGTTAACGCTTCCTCATCACTGACCACAGGAGCTCCGAATTTCATACACAGCTTGAAGATAAGGTTGGGGAAGAACAGTCGGCCCAACTTCATGGAGGCGCACCGGGCGATCTCGTGGTGAATGAGCTGGCCGACGTCAATACTTGTACCCTCCATTAAACATGCGATGAGCAGAACCCTCTCCTTTGCCACTGACGAGTCATGAGTGGTAGGCATGATTCAGCTCTTGAGGAAGTACAGCCATACATTGGCCTCTGGCTTAAAGAAGTTGGAGGGTAGAGAGCGGGCTCCTTGTAGGTGATACTCTAGGAGGCTCCAAGGTAGGCCACAATTGACAACGCGTGAGCTAACTGAGCCTCAGTAGGTTGCTCCAGCATCTTGTTGAATTCTGCCTCCAAATTAGAACGAAGGTGGAGAGCCGTATTGATCTCTTTGGAGCTCCAGACAACCTCTACTTCTCACACGATTGTTCTTCCAATGCTGTCGTGGTGAAGGTTCGCATAAAACTCCTTTACCAGACGTGGAATTAGTGGCCCAAGGGAAGCGTAAAAGTAGTCCCACTTGTTCCTAGTGATGACTTGCTAGACAAACGTTGGCATGGTGTCCAAATGAAATTCTTTCTCGAAAAAGAAGTCCCGCTTTCATAAACGTTTATGAGCCTCCACAGTGGCTTGTGTACTAAACCTTATGAAGGCTGCATCCTGGGGAGCAACAACATTGGCTCTCTTTCGCCCTAGTAGAAGTGGCTAGGTAGCGACTTGCATAGAAGAGACAGAATAATGCCGCTTCCTCTTAGATGAGGTCGTGGTCTTGATTGTATTACCTTCGATGGGGCCTTTGGGCACAGTGGCAGATGGGCCATCAGCAAGCTTTGAAGATTTTGTAGCAGTTGCGGCCTTTGCCTTTTTAGAGGTCATGCCTTCAGAAGCTGACTCGCTTAGCCGTTTGGCAGTTCGAGTGTGGGAGGCTGGGCCAGAGGAGGATAGCTGTTTGGTGCTTTTTGGTGAGGTGACTGGAAGAGGCGAAGGCGGAGGAGTAGTTATTGGGCGAGATGGATTGATAGAGGTAGAGGGTGGAGGGTTTTTAGAGGTGGGCTTCCTCCTCTGACTGCGCTGGAAGAACTTTCTCTGCCTCAGGAATTGGAGCTAAACGTGAATCAGCCACTACCAGCAGATGAGCGGGTGACGCTACTTGCTTTTTGATGGTTTCTGCCTCCATCGATTTGTCGCCTTAGTTGTCGAGATCCTCTGACGAGCCTTCTGGCAGGGGTAACTCTTTTAGCTTCTTGCGGTTGGCCTTTTGCTTGATACGAGGCATGGCTTCTGCTACAGGCGGTTGGTGTTCACAAAGGAATGGGTGCGATGGCTTTTTAGGACAGAGGGACTAGGGTTTCAGGCGGGACGGTTTTAATGAAAAAGGAAGATGAATGGGGGAAGACGATAGTGGGTTGGTGGGCGGTGGTAGTGGGCTTTAAATAGAGGCTTTAAGGGCCTCCCTTTTGAAATTTGAATTAACCTCCAATTCCCGAAAATAATTACCGCCCCTTTTTTTAAATTAATTACCGCGCCCAGCCAGCTGTCCCTTTATCATTACTGCTTCTTCTCTCTCTGTGGCTGTGTTTAACTATCTATCCCCGTATGAACCACCTACAACTAAAATTAAATCAATCTTTCAGTAATTAAAAATTTCTAAACAAAAATGTCAGAATTTAAGCATTGCGAACTGGAAGAAGAATATCTACAGATATATAGGTGTGTGTGTATATATATATATAACTATTTTTTTAAAGTATAAGTAAAGAATAGCTCCTTCATGCAAAGGCCAGCTGGTGAGCTTCAGCATCCCTTGCCACATACTCTCCCCAGTAGTGCTTGAGTCGTTGTCCGTTTACAGTGAACTCTCTATCTGATTTGAATTCCTTGACCGTTATAGCTCCATAGGTAGAAACTTTAACTACTTGAAAGGGCCCCGACCACTTAGATTTTAGCTTTCCAGGAAATAGCTTGAGCCTTGAATTGTAAAGGAGAACTTGTTGCCCCACTTCGAATTTCCTGGGATGTATGCACGCATCATGCCATTTCTTGGTTTTCTCCTTATAAATCTTGGCATTTTCATATGCGTCTCTTCAGAATTTTTCCAATTCTTCCAGCTACAACTTCTTGACTTCCTCTGCTGCAGCATAGTTTAGATTCAGTTTTTTTATTGCCCAAAATGCTTTTTGTGCTCCAATTCTAGGGGTAGGTGGCAGGCTATACCAAACACCAGCTTGTATGGGGAATTTCCTAATGGCGTTTTAAATGTCGTTCTGTATGCCCATAAAGCCTCATCCAACTTTAATGCCCAATCCTTTTCTGCTGGCGTTCACCACCTATTCTATGATGTTTTTGAGTTCTCTATTCGAAATTTCTGCTTGGCCATTTGATTGAGGGTGGTATGCTGTAGCGACTCTATGCTTAACATTATACCTGGCTAATAATCCTGCTATAGCCCTGTTCACAAAATGATCGCCCTTGGTGTGCCGAATCTGATGAGGATGTTTTTCAGGAGGAATTTGGTTACCACCTTAGCATTGCTGGTGGGGCATGAGATTGCCTCAACCCATTTAGACACATGATCAACTGCAACAAGAATAAATAGATGGCCAGTAAATGGGGCCCATGAAGTTTATACCCCACACATCAAACAATTCAACTTCCAAAATATAGGTCACTGGCATTTCTGATTTCTTTTAGATATTCCCGACCCGTTGACATTCGTTGCAGTTTTTGACCAGCTCTTGCGCATCCTTGAAAATTTATGGCAAAAAATAGCCACTCTGAAGCACCTTGGCTGCTGTTCTTTGTCCACCAAAATGTCCCCCATAAGGAGCAGCATGGCAACTCTTTAATATTTGAGATGCTTTCGACTTTGTGACACATTTTCGAAGTATATTGTCCTACCCCAATCTATACAAAATAGAATCATCCCAATAGTAAAATCTGCATTCGTGGGCTGTTTTGTCCATCCCTCTGGACGTATTCCTACTACCAAGAAATTTGCAATAACTGCAAACCAGGGTTCTTCCTCCTGAACATCTGTATGCGAAACTGTGAGCAGTTGCTCATTTGGAAAGCTCTCTCTGAGGCCTACAACGTCTTTACCCTCATCTGCTTTTACAATCCTAGACAAATGGTCAGCCACCAAGTCTTCTAACCCCTTTTTGTCCTTTATTTCCACGCCAGATTCCTGTAGCAGCAGAATCCATCTAATCAATCTTCGTTTTGAGTCTTTTTTGGTTAGCAAGTATTTCAAAGCATCACGATCAATATGGACTATCACTTTTGCTCCCATCAGGTAAGCGCAAAACTTCTCGAAAGCAAATACCAACCTTAGCAACTCTTTCTCTATAGTGGTGTAGTTGATTTGAGCTTCTACCAGCGTTTTGCTAGCATAATAGATTAGATGCAGCATCTTATTTTTCTGTTGCACTAACACGGCTTCTATTGCAAAATCACTGGCGTCACACATTAATTCAAATGGGAGCTACCAATCTGGTGATTGAATAATCGAGGCATGGGTGAAAGCATACTTTAAACACCTCGAATGCTTATAAACAGTCAACAGAAAAATCAAACACTCTATCATTTTATAACAAGGAACACAAAGGTTTAGCAAGTTTATAAAAAATCCTTTATAAACCGTCGGTAGAACCCTGTATGATGTCTACTTTGGCTTTATCTACCTCCAGTCCTTTCTTTGAAACCCGATGTCCCAATACTATGCCCTCCTTTATCATGAAATGGCACTTTTCCCAATTGAGGACTAGGTTGGTCTCCTCACAGCATTGCAACATCCGTCGAAGGTTCGATAGACATTTAGTGAAACTAGCTCCAAAAACTTAGAAGTCATCCATAAAGACTTTTACCACAAATTCAACCAGGTCTGAGAATATAGCCATCATACATCGCTGAAATGTGGTTGGAGCGTTGCATAGACCGAAAGACATCCTCCTCAAGGTGAAAGTTCTATACGGGCATGTAGATGTTGCTTTTTGTTGATCTTGAGGACTTATAGTGATCTGGTTGTACCCAATGTAATCATCAAGGAAGTAGTAATACTCTTGCCGAGCTAGTTTGTCCAGCATTTGATCAATGAATGACAACGAAAAATTATCCTTCCTTGTAGCTTTGTTGAGTTTTTTATAGTCCATGAATATTCTCCATCTGGTAACTATCCGAGTGGGAATGAGCTCATTCTTGGCATTCTCAACTACCGTCATTCCTCCCTTCTTCAGAACGCACTATACCGGACTTACGCACTCACTGTCTGATATTGGGTGTATAATTCCAGCATCCAGCCACTTTATGATCTATTTCTTAACAACTTCTTCATCGTCGGGTTGAGCCTTCGCTGCGGTTCAACTGAATTCTTGCAATTTCCTTCTAAAATAATTTTGTGCATACAGTAACTGAGACTTATTACTTCAATATCCACGATTGTCCAACCCGATAGCTTTCCTGTGTTCGCTCAACACTGCTAGCAACTCGTTCTCCTTTTCTGCTGTTAGGTTTCCAGCAATTATAATGGGCAGTGTTTTGGATGTTCCAAGGTAAGCATACTTTAGATGTTTTGGGAGGACTTTTAACTCCAATTCTGGTGGTTCCTCGATAGATGGCTTCAACTGTTTACGTCCAATGTCCTCTAAGTCTAAGCTCTCGTGGAATCTTGACCATGATCTTGCGAAATCGCCAGCACAGTCTAAATAGAGAACTTCTTGACATATTTCATCTACTTGTTCCAGCATAATATCCACTTCACCTATATGTTGCTCCAGCATTGCCTCTGTACTGAATGACTCCAGGACAGCTTCGTCTAGTACTCACAAGACTGCACACTCTTTATCATCAGAAGGGTACTTCATAGAGTCCTAGACAAAAAATTTAATTTCTTGATCCTGCACTCTCATTGTTACTTCTCCTTTATGTACATCCACAAGCGCGCGCCCTATGGCTAAGAATGGCCTCCCTAGGATGATTGGCACGTCCTCATCTGCATCAAAATCAGCTGGAAATATAAACTTGTCCACTTGTACCAGAGCATCCTCGAGTTTTCCTTCAGGGTTTGCAATTGAGCTATTTGCCAGCTGTAGTGTGACTGTCGTTGGTCTCACTTCACCCATGCCTAGCCTCTTGTATACTGACAGCGGCATTAAATTAATAGTTGCCCCAAGATCGGACAAGGCTTAACCAATCTTAAGACCCCCAATGGACACCAAAATTGTAAAGCTTCCTAGATCTTTAATGGTGTTGCACTCCTTTGTTAAACAGACAGTTTCAAATTTTCCTAATCTACGCTTCTTAGTTAAGACATCTTTCAAAAATTTTACATATGTTGGCATTTGTTCAAGCCCCTCCACCAGTGGAATGTTGATATGTATTTGCTTAAGCACCTCCAGGAATCGTTTAAAATGCCCCTCTTGATTCTTCTTCTGAAACCTTTTTGGGTAGTATTATAGGTACATATAACGCGGTATTTGCTGGAGGTTGTGTTTTTCTGGAAGCTGTGGCTTATTAGGTAAACTTGATGCCGATGCTTTAGTTTTTCTTGTCTTGTCTGTCCCTTCTGTGTTCTTTTCTTCAGACAATTGTTGCCTTAACTCTGCAGTATGTGTTGGTGTATCACTGTTTGACAACTGTTCTGCTTTTGAGCTTTCTTTTAGAGTTAACTAATCCATCTGATTTTGTAAGTTGCTCTGCTTCCTTGAGGGCGTCTAGTATAACTTCCCGTTCCTCGTTAACTTCTTATTCATACGCCGGTGGCAATGCCCTACCGCTTTTCAACATTAAGGCCTTGCACTATTCATTTCCGTCTCGTTTTGGCTACTCTGTATCGCTTGGCAATGCTCCTTTTGGTATGCTTTTTAATTATGTTGCCAATTAGTCCATCTGCAATTCCATGTTGTGCAAAGATGCTGTCTAACTCTGCAGCAATGTAGCTTGGCTTTGTACATTAACATCATTCTTTGTCATATATGCCTTGAACATATCTTCAAGACTTAGTGCTTCTGGCTGCTTTTGGGTGGTCTATTGATTCTGCCCTAAGAAGCCTGGAGGATACACTTGTGTGTTACTTGACCCCACATTGTTGCCTCCTTGATTTCCTCCCCAACTGAAATTTGGGTGATTTCTCCAGCTCGGATTATATGTGTTTTCATATACATTATTCCTATTCTGCTGTGGGTTGACCAAGTAAAATACTGATGCAGGATTGCCTGGGCAGTTTTCAAAATGGTGTTCTCCCTCACAGTAAGGACAAAGATTACTTTGCATAGCAGCCACCTTTGCCTTGGTTGATATAGCTTCACTCACAGTTGCACTTTTCATAACAATGTCAGCTAGGCATGAAATCTTTGAGTTAAGATCCGCGACTACATCGTCTGTTACTAACCCCCTATGGCTTACTGTTATTAATGCTGATCGAGACTTTGACCATTGATGTTTGTTCTGTGAAATCCTTTCCAAAATGTCAAAGGCTTCCTCGTATGGTTTTGATAACAAAACTCCCTTGGCTGAACCATGAATCATCAATTGCGTTGCCTCATTCAGTCCATTATATTAAGTCTCAATTTGTATGCAGCGCGGTATTCCATGATGAAGGCATTTCTACAGCAGTCCTTTGAATCTTATCCATGATTCACTCAAGCATTCTCCTGATAGTTGTTGAAATTTATTTATTTTGTTTCTAAGTTCAGCATTCTTCGAAGGTGGAAAGTATTGCATCATAAATTTTTCTGCTATATCATTCCATGATGTGATCGATTCATGTGGTAAAGAGTCCAACCATGCTCCGGCATTATCCCTCAAAGAGTAGGGGAATAGCTTTAATCTCATAGCTTCTTTACTTACTCCAGCTTCTTTAAATGAATCCGCCACTTGCATGAAATATCTTAGGCGTCTATGTAGATCTTTTGATGCAAGCCCATGAAACGGTCCCACAGTTTGTAACATCTAAAACATTGCCGATTTCAGCTCAAAATTTACTCGCTTCTATAATTGGATCTGCTATCACAGGGTTGAAGTCATATAAAGCTGGGGCTGTGTAGGCTCTAATCTCCTGCTCTGTATCATCTGCAAGCCGGACAACATTTAGGGGAGATATTGGGATTCCAACTCCAGCCCTAACCCTTTCTATCCTCTTCATCTCCTACTCAAGCCTAATTGGCGCTTCTGGATTCATGCCTCTCTCCTTGCCTTGTATACGCTGCTCGACCCTTCTTGTTCTCAATGTACGCTCTGGTTCTAGGTCAAAAGCAAATTCAAACGTAGGGAAGTCGGTCATCCACTGCTCAGTTCACCTCAAACACAAAATTGAAAGGCTACTTAGGCACCATAACTCAAAATATATCCCAAATTCAAGTTTTAAATTCTTAAATCCCCGACAATGATGCTAAAAACTTGTTCAGTTCCTTACAACTAAGAGAAAATTGGTGCAAGTATACACCAAAACAATCTATTGTAGTATAAAAACAAGGTCGTCTCTAGAAATAGAATGAAGAAACGGATTTGGGAATTTTAAATCACTAAATAAAAGCAATCAATGGTCTATTAATTCAATTTCTAAACTATCTAAATTAAACATGCAATGAAAACCAACTATTACAGACTCTCAGCACACCCAAAAGCAGTTGGCAACGAAGATGAGAAACACACGGAAGAAACGAGTGATAAGTAAATCGGGGAGGGGGATTTCCTTAGCGCTGCTCTTGTGTTTGAAACGTTATCACTGCTCACTCTCGAGCTCTGCTGCCCAAACTTTTACGGCTCTTTCCCAAGATACCTTAGATGTACTTTAACCTGATTCCCACCATAGCTAAGATACTTATAGCAAAACGGTCTATAGGCACTGTATGGTGAACCCCATCCCTAAATATCCACCCTCATACCCAATCAAGGATTAATACAGCTAAAGGAAGCTAAGCTACTTAACAAGGGCTTTTCCGAACCTCAAGCAATACAACACACTAAACAAGTAGGCCACACAAGCATAGTGAGACAAAAATTAAGTACACTTCCATTAAACATTTAATGAAGTTGAACAAGATAAACCACGAATAAACAACAAGCGTTGGGAATATCTTCTCCCCGAAGGTGAAGGTTAGTTCATATTAAAATGGCAAAAGCAAATGACGAAGAGTGAAGATGAAATCATTGTCGATGGAGAAAACAGAGAATAAGAAGCTTCTTATGATGTACAGTGTAACCCCATGACACGACCCGTATCTTTAGCTCATTCTTCAAAAACCTCCTTCGTCAATGAAGGAATCTTCTCCTTTTTCTCTCCTCCCAAAAACGGTGCTAACTTCCAAGGATGTCTGAATGTCCCTAGTGGCTGGTCTGCCATTTCCTTAAATACCATGTCTTTTAAAATTAGGGTACTTCTTGGAGGCTGTACGGGCGCAGTAATATTCCCAGCTCAAACAATTACTGTGCTGCTACGCGCTCTGGAGCATCCGGACGAACTCCAGGCTGCTGACCAGTGCTTCTTTTCCGTACATAACATAATCTTCATAACTTGGCAGCATGCTTCTTCGTTAAATCTGAAGTCAACTGCCCGTGCACAAACTAACAACTATTAAGCATTAAATCATGAAAATCATAGTGATTTAGAACTTCCAAGAGTTTAGGGCCCACTCGATGTATTCTCCCTTTTTCTTAAGCTTATTTCTAGATATCTTAGTGTTTTCGCACCATAAATGCCATGAATAACCTATTAAACACTCTCTATCTGAGAGTTATAAAAAATCCAATGCAATTTGGCAGCATTCGAGTCAACCTAGGAAGGTGCTTACCAGGTGAAAGGAGTGGTGTGACTTAGAACTTATGTGCTCGTGATTTTTCTGGAAATTTGTTGCCCCATCTATG
>NW_019104637.1:457991-478608 GCF_001995035.1 Momordica charantia
TATTTAAGCGATTGTGTTGCGCGGTACAAACCGAGCTGACCTCAAATGGGGGTCAGAGTGCATATTTCTACATTACATGTATACTCTCCATCTACATTCTACTAAGCTACGAGCTCTTGACCTAACCAAGTGAGCACTAAGCTCATTAAACTTGGTTAGTTGTCTTATGCCACTTGCAATAATGAAGTGAGCTGACATAAAACAAAAAACTAAATTAAAAAGCACATTGAAAACTCCCATAAAAGTGGTACTTGCTCAACAAACCTGACCTGAATTATTTGATAAATGTAAATGATTAACAAGTGAAATAAATATGAGAAGAAAATAAAGCGAACTTTCATTAAAAAAATTGTTGAAATATAAACAGGTCGAGGTATATAGGCCCCGACCTGCGGAGTTGATGAATTACAAAAGAAAATTGAAAGGCTATCAAGAGCTAGGGCTGAGGAGGGTTGTCTTGGTTTTCTTGGAAGCTCGTCACCATGATGTCAACCTCCTCGTCGTTCGAGAAGAGCTCTTTCTTGTACTTGGCGATCACCTCCTCCAAATCTTTGGTCTTATCAGGAAGGGCGATCCATTCCTCAACATAAATTCTCTTTAACTCGGAGAGATTGAGGATAAAAGGGGTCCTCTTCAACTCTATAAAAGCGAACTTGAGTCTGCTGTCCATAAAATCTTTAGCAAATGACGCTTATTCACGTCGACCTCCTGGAGCTTTCTTAGGTATGATCTGGTCAGGTCAGCTACCTTGGGAGTTGGCTTAGGTGTAACGGCAAGAAGAACAAAACAAGGGTAGATATGAATAAAAAGAAAAAAACCGAGCTATAGGTCGGAGCTCTCAACCAAGTTGCTTAAGCTACTCGGCACAGCGTGGAACGATTCTCCATACTTTTCCGTCACAAGTCACTTGCCATATACATAAAACCACTGGCCATTCCAATCCTTTATCGAGGAAGGACCCTTGATTACAACTCCAATCCCAAGTAGGGTGCAGATGTAGTGCCTAGACTCTACTTTGGGCACACTCTTCAGGACATCGGTACTAAGCATTTGATTGACAATTAGAAGTTCGCTAGGATACAAACCCTCGTGTTCTCTCCGCTCACTCTCCTTCCACCACAGGTAATAGCACCCGTACAACATCTCTCCACCCATTGGGATCGAGTTGAGCTGGTGCTACGTTTATTTCATTCAAAAACTCCTGAGAAAAGGTTGGCAATGGAAGACGCAAACAGAACTCGAACATTTTCAGGTAGAACCTGACGTGTCAGGCTATTGGCTCCTCCAAGCTTTCACCTCGCTCATGATATTTAAGACTTATACAAGTGAGGATATCGTACTTAGCCCTAATAAAGTCCAACCTACCCCTACCAAGCTTGGATTGACAATCTTCACTCCTATGTATTTGTCCCTTATCTTCCGAAATAAGCATCCAATCTAAGCTAGAGTAGCTCGACGACGAGCTACTATGCCTACCGCTCCCCGAGCTATGCTTAGAACTATCCACCCTAGACATATCTATGCAAAACGACAAGGAGAAAAAGCTAAAGAAGACTGACCTCTAAGGGATCGACTTGCAGCTCAAATCAGCACAAGAGTAAATTTGATTAAAAACGTGAAAAACGAAAAGCTCCAGTGGTGCCTTATATATAGTATCTTAAGAGCAATCCTGGCAATCCACGTAAAACAAAATGAACGATCCATATCGAATCTCGAAGCACGAAAAAACCATGCACGCGCGTAGCCTTGTTAGAGCGCGTTTCAAATTCTATCAAAACAGTTAAAATCTAGCTCAGCTCACACCTTCGCAGCTCAACATGCAGATTAAATATCAACTTGGGCATCAGAGTGTTTTTTATTGTGCAGGTTTCATTGAGATCACACCACTGTAGCTTGTCCTTGTTAGCACATGACTTAGCTGTGTGCTCGACGAAAAACAACATCAACAATGTTAATTTGAATCTCATCCTTGTAAAGAGACCTAATTTAGGGTATTTAAATTCACATTAAATTTATATATTCAAATATCAAATGATATGATATTTATACTAAACAAAACAATCTTCTTACAATATGTTACCAAAGTTACAACATTACAAAAAAATTACAAAATAAACCTAGCTAAAAGCTCAATGTCCTTCGCTTTATGAAATCTACCTTACTTGGAAGAGGTTCAGAGCAGCCAAATCATAAAAACCTGAAAAAATACAGTTATGTGATCAACAATAATTGTAAGAAAAATATAACTATAACCAAACTAAAAAACAAGCCTAGATTTTAAAATCAACCTCTCATACTTGGAAACTAAAGTTAATACCCATCATACTTAGAAACAAAACTTAAGATAGATTTTTCTAGAGTTCCATAAAAGACATCATACTCATGACAAAACACCAAACCAAATTAAGTTTAATCTACATAGGCAATAAAATAATGCACCCCAATAAACACCTCTAGATTTCTCAAAATGAAAAACATCTTGGACAAATAAAAGGAAAATAAAATTAGATACATGCCTTCAACCTGATCTATAATCACTTCTTCAAAATTGATAACCACTATCAAAACATTTTACCATAAAAAGCATAATAATTTGTCTTCCATAAAAAATTAGCTTAAAGCATCAAACCAAGAGAGTCATTATCACGCCAAGGCATCAATGAATATTGAGTCACTATCCTCCATATCATAACAACTGTTGGGATTATGGAGCCAAAACAACGAACACATGTCCTACGAAGAAAAAGGATTTTCAACACTATTACCAATTCCTACAAGAGGTAGGATATTATTGTCTTATAAGGATTACAATATTGGTTTCCTATAAGAATTAGGATATTTGACCTCTTATAAATAGAGCCCTTATGTTAAGGTTTCATTTGTATAGAATCCAAATAAAAGGGACTTTAGTGGTTGTGGCCAGTGTTGAAAAGGATTCTGTATCCTGTGGGTTTAGTGAGTGTTTTTCATTTTGTACCTAAGTATAGTGTGTTATAATACTTAGAAGCTAGGGGGCTTTTGTTGGGACTTCTACGGGATATTTTTGGGGAGAGTTTTGTATTCCAATCCTTAAATAGTTATTAGTGAATTACCCACATCTGAGTGAAAGACTCGACGTAGCCCTTAGTGGTGAACCAGTATAATTTGTTGTGTCGTTTACTTGTGTTTACTGTTTTCTTCTTATTTGCATATTCTTGGTTGTGTGTGAATATTTTCTATAAAAGGGGAAATTATTCTGGTCAATCAATTTCTCAACAAGTGGTATTAGAGCCATGGAAACCTAGCTGTGTGGGGGAGGAATCCTCGGGGGCTTGAACAAGAGTGTTTGGGGTAAGCCTAGTAGTCATTACGAAACTTGTGGATAAATCTATAATTCGAACAAAAAGTGCTCGTAATGGCGAGCAAATACATGCTATGTGCTCGGGTGACGAGCAAGACATGTGCCCTATCAAGTCGAGGTAGATTGATAGAAAGCCGATCATAGTCAGGGTAGACTGATAGGAAGAGTGAGGTATCTTTGTTTGAGGGGAGGAGATTGAGGGTGGCCCAAGGTGTTCTCACAAGGTAGTGGTAGTGTGGTCCGTGTAGCAAGTGTTTTATTTAGACGCTTGATAGAAAGGGGCTCCTGATCCTAACCCGAGAGTAGAGTGCATGACTATTCGAGACAAGATACAAGTGGCACTTTGTCCGAGGGGAGGATTGTTGGGTTTGTAAGGAGTGCAAACAAAGTCCCACATTGGTTAAGGAAAGGGGTGATCCATGGTATATAAGAGAGGACAATTATCTCTATTGCTATGAGGCCTTTTGGGTGAAACCAAAAGCAAAGCCATGAGGGCTATGCCAAAAGTGAAAAATATCATACCATTATGGAGATACTCGGGGTACTTGGGGTACCGTTGTCCTTAACAAGTGATATTAGAGCTGTAGGGTTGCAGCATCATGGGAGACAAATATCATGCACACCATTACTATGAAGGGTTCTGAAGTTCAGTGAGGAGAATTTCAGGTTTTGGAAGATATAGGTAAAGGATCTTCTTACATGCAAGAAGATACACAATACTTTAGGGGAGAGACCGGATGGCTGACAAGGATTGGAATGAGATGGATGAGCAGGTCGTTGTGAACATCAGAATGTCGTTATCTATGAATGTTTGTAGTCTGGTGGCGAAAGAGACTACAAGAAAGATTTGTTGAAGACCTTGCAAACCTGGTATGAAAAACCTTATGCCAATACAAAGATACTTCTATGGACGAGGTATTTTAATATCCACATGGAGGAGGGAACCTCGGTGAATTCCCACATTAATGAACTCATCGATATCTTAAACAAGTTAGAAGGGATGGGTGTCAAGATTGACGAGGAGGTGAAAGCTATGAGGTTGTTGACGTCTTTGCCTGACAGTTAGGAGACGATGAAGACCGCGGTGTCGAATTCGTTAGGGCAAAATATCATGAAATTTACAGCTATTTGTTATGCCACCATATCTGAGGAAGCCCGGAGAAAATTAGGGAAAATGTCTGCATCTACTTCAGGGGCAGAAAATAAGGTTGAATCAGCTTTGGTAGCTCAGAACAAAGGGAAGGCAAAGATGAGTTACAATGGGAAGTAGCAGTTGAGATATAGCAGGGGTAGTGGGAGTTCTAGTGGAGAAGTGGAGTGTTTTTACTGCCACCAGAAGGGACACATTAAATGCTTTTGTAGGAAGTTTAAAAAAGATCTTGAGAAGGAGAACACTACTGCAAATGTTGTAACAGAAGGAGAACGGATTGAAGAGTTTCTGGGTTGTGTTTAGAGGAACATATCTATAGACCAGTGGGTGGCAGATACTGCAGCATCAGCGCACGTTGCTTCAGACAAACGTTGGTTCTCATCTTTTACTATAGGTGATTGTGGCTCATTGAAGATGGGGAATGTGAGTATCTCTAAGGTGAGAGGAATTTGAGATGTTTGTTTGAAGACAGACGAAGGGACCGAATTGGTGCTACAAGACGTCAGGTATATTCCTAGCTTCAGATTTAATTTGTTATCCCTAGGGAAGTTACATGATGATGGCTACAGTAGTGAGTTTAGTGGGGGTTCCTGGAAGCTTAAGATGTAATCCAGGGTGGTGGCAACAGGCCACAAAAGATCTTCTATTTATTTGTCAGAATTTGAGGTTGCTAAGGGTTCACTAAGATAGACTACGTATAGAGGAGCTGCAGATGGTTCAGGGCAAGACCTTAGAGGACCAGCAGCATTGATGGCCAGAACAGATCAGAAGAATCTGCCATCAGCTCAAGTTAAACAGTTGAGAAGTACAGAAAAGGGAAACGAGAATTTGATAGGTTATCAAGTTCATACCTCAGCTGTCAAACGTTCAGGCGAACTAGTGAAGTCGCATAGGCGACTTAGTGCATTGAAGGGTACCGGTTCTGTTTCTAGTGTGGTGACAGATTTATATGGGAGCGCCAAGTCATCAGGGGAATCTTCCTTCAGAGGTCGTTGGGTTCGATAGAGAAAGGAAGCGACGAGGACCACCTAGATCAAGTTGGAGTACATGACTATGTCTCTAAGTCTGGGGGACAAGACCACAGCTGCCCATTCTCGGGGCAGAGTCAGACGATGCTTGGATAAGGCCAAGCAGTATTGATCAGTTCGTTGATAGAGAAATCAGAACTGTGCCTTGACAGAGGGTGTCAAGAAGTTGATGGGACACTGTTGGTGCAGTGGGAGGCAAAAAATTGTCGCTTTGTCCAAGTGGGAGATTGTTGGGATTATGGAGCCAAAACAACGAACCCATGTCATATGAAGAAAAGGATTTTCAACACTATTACCAATTCCTACAAGTGGTAGGATATTATTGTCTTATAAGGATTACAATATTGTTTTCCTATAAGAATTAGGATATTTGGCTTCTTATAAATAGAGCCCTTATGTTAAGGTTTCATTTGTACAGAATCCAAATAAAAGGGACTTTAGTGGTTGTGGGCAGTGTTGAAAATGATTATGTATCCCGTGGGTTTAATGAGTGTTTTTCATTAGTGTACCTAAGTATAGTGTCTTATAATACTTAGAAGCTAGGGGGCTTTTGTTGGGACCTCTAGGGGATATTTTTGGGGAGAGTTTTGTATTCCAATCCTTAAAAAGTTATTGGTGAATTACCCACATCTGAGTGGAAGACTGGACGTAGCGCTTAGTGGTGAACCAGTATAATTTGCTGTGTCGTTTACTTGTGTTTACTGTTTTCTTCTTATTTGCATATTCTTGGTTGTGTGTGAATATTTTATGTGGGAGGGGAAATTACTCAGGTCAATCAATTTCCCACCAACAACCAGTATCAGACATAAAATAATTATGAAGTGCATTAGTTTTCAAGGCAATCTCACCCCTCACATATTAATCAAAGAGTAGTAGTGTTAGCAAATAAGCCATATAATCAATGACATTTTACATAGAGGATGATAAAGTATGCAATTGATATCCAAATAATAAATCGGCATAATAAGATTAAAAATAGAAGTTGAACCCGACAACCGAAGAAAATACTGCTACAAAAAGTTCGAAACTATAAAATCAACCACCCCATAGAAGTTAAAAGAAAGTTGACAACAAAATAAAAAATCTGTTAAAAAAATGAACCTCTAGGATTCAGCCTTCTTCAAATTTGCCATCTGTTGCCTAACCAATCCAGCCCTCTGCGTAAATACAAATTCATACCTGTAGGATGAGAAATCCAAATCCATTGAAAGAATTATGGTTAAGAGAAAAAATTATCTGGTTGCAAAATTATTTGGCAATATTAAATGGATATTTCTGGACATAAGCAGAAACATCAAGTTCCATACGCAATTTTAAATGTTGATCACAAAAACCTGCTATGAATTCACATTTCATGCTAAAACTGATTTCCACAAAATAATTTTCCACCTAAAAGAAACACATATCCGCTAGCGAAACTTACTTGTTATCTATAACCCATGTTGTATCACAACATCCTTCCAACGTGGTAGGAAACTTGTTAAAATGTAAATAGTAATTCATTGTACCTTTTAAATACTTTAGTAAACGATGAAGAGCAATTTAATATTCTTTATTAGGATTATGTGTATAACTACTTAATCCTCTTACAACATATTCAATATCAAGTCTAGTATAGTTTATATTAAAAACATAACACTACCTATAATCTTAGGATATTTCAAATTGAGATACACCATGACTTTCTTTTTTTTTTTTTAAGACTAATGCTAGTATCATAGGGTGTTCTTACTGGTGGAACATCAAAACAATCAAATTTCTTTAACATCTTCTCAATATAGTGTGACTAACAAAAGGAAAATTCATTATCATTTTTCTTTATTTTAACACCAAGTATTATATCAACCTCTCATACATCTTTCATTTCAAAATGTGAAGAAAGTAGTAACTTGGTATTGTTAATGACATCTAAGTTCATAAAAAAAATAAGCATGTCATCAACATATAAGCATTAATCACACAATCATCTCCAAACAATTTTGATTAAACACATGATCAAAACAATTTACTTTGTAATCGTTGTTTAGTAAAGTACCATTAAATTTTTCGTACCATTATTTAGGAGGTTGTTTTAGGCCATAAAGAGATTTTTTTAAGCTTGCATATTTTGTTTTCTTGACCAGTAACTAAAAAACCCTCAGGTTGTGATTTATCACTTAAACACATGAATTTATATGTAGAACTATTTTGAGTATAGCCAATAAAAACACAATCAAGTTTTAGATCCTACCGTGAGTTTTTTAAACTCTAGATACGCCACTTTTACTCAGACTCTTAAATAGCTCAAGTTAGGTGAATATCCCTTCCAGAGCTTATGATGTCTTATCCAGCTTTTTGTGGGGGACCTTGTTAAGAATAAAACATGCAGAAAGTGCAACTTCCCCCCACCTATTGTTAGATAAACTAGAACTCAACAACATGGCGTTCATAATTTCTTTTAAAGTTCTATTTTTTTGTTTAGATATTCCATTTGGAGCAGTAAATTCATATATAATACCATTTAGTTCACAAAATTCTTTAAGAGAATTATCACTATATTCACCACCCCTATCTGACCATAACCTTTTTATTTATCTAGCCAATTGATTTTCTACTTCAGCTTTAAATTTCAAAACATAATATTGCCTTCATCCTTAGATTTTAGAAGATAAATTTTTGTATATCTAGAAAAGTCATCAACAAAGGAAATATAGTATTTTTTTACCACCTCTACTAGTGGTGTTTTTTTTAAATCAGCTAAATCTTAATGAATTAATTCTATTAGTTAAGTACATATAAATGTGACAGATTTAAAGGCTTTTTAATAAAATTTGCCTCCATGCAGATAAGTCATTCTCCAGTTTTCATGTTGTTCTAAAGCATTAATTAAATTTAAACTTCTAAGTCTTTTAATTGATGGAATATTCACATGTCCTAGTCTATCATGTCACACATCAATAGACTCAACGATATAAGCAGAAGAAGTATTAATTTCATTCATTGCAGTAGGAAGTGTGTTTAGAACAAACAAACGGTTGGGTGTGTTGCCTTAAATTCATAGTTTGCGTTTTTGTGAAAACAAATTTATATTCAATAAAGTTATGTTTTCTTATTCAATCAAATTGTTGTTGAGTTTACAACTTTGCATTGTCCAAATCCAATAAACTAAATATCCAAGGTTATTTTCATGTGGTCGGGACATTATATATACTGGGTATATATTTGATATACTATCGATATACAAGTGAATAATATCTCGGGAATAACCTAAAGGGTATGTAGTATATGGATAAGGTGGCTACCTTATACTGGCAACATTACGAATACGACCCACTTTGTAAATGTTACAAATGACCTGATTCAAGTTGTTCGTGTGGAGACATGCGAGTAGGGGTATCCTATACAATGAGTTTGTATAAGACCAGACCGTGAAATAGTCACTCTTTAGATATAACGTTGTTCACTAATAGATTGTTATTTCATAGGATGATCATGCAACTCATTCTCAATCCTAAGTGAGTTATGGACTCCTGTCCGTGAGGACTCGTCCTTTTTGATCTGTATGGGTGAGAGTGGCACGAGTCGCCGACTCAACATTCCTACCATTTTGGGGACGAGATCAAGTGGGGAGCTGGGAACATAACTATACAATATGAAATTCACTCATTCCCGACTTTATGGGAGTAGATGAGTGTTCTCTTAAGTGCTACTTCGAGACTTGAATAAGGGGCCCCACCCTCTCACTGGCCCGAGAATGACTTTCGATTATTGGTCGGACCATAACCGGGTTGTTAAATAGCAAGATATAACTCGGGGGTAAAACGGTAATTTGACCCAACTAGAGTTACGAGCACTCATGAAGGATTGACTTGCAGTTAATGGTCGATATTCGTGGAAACATAAATATTCTCTAGTGAGAAGAGTGCAGCTGTGGGTTTTTAGTGGAGTAACCTGCAGTTAACGTATGTTGATTAAGGTGGTTAATGAGTTTAACCGATTAATCTCGTAATGTTTGAGCTTCTGATCTATAGATCCATTTGATCCCCCATTAGCTCACAACGGGTAAAACAAGAATCAAAGTTTTTTGAAAGAATTTGAGTTGTTCAATTTAAATAAGGGATTATTTAGGTTAATTGTATAAAATATAATTAACATAACGTATATAGATACATTATAATATAAGGTTAATTATGTATGACATTCATAATTAAACGGTATATATTATGAGACTTATATTTGAATAAGATTCAAATAATAATTAATGTGAATTGGATTCATATTAAAGTTATAGGTTAAAATTAATGTGTATGAGATCCACATTAAAACTATAGGTTATGAGAGAGATATACATTTGAATATGATTCAAATAAAGCTTTAGTTTAGCCAAAGCGAGCATAGCTCAGTAGTAATTGGTATATCTCCAACCAAAAGGTTGTGAGTTCGATTCCCCATCCCACATGTAATCAAAAAGAAGTTTTAATTAAATATATGATATTGAATTATTATCGTTAATTAATTAGTATTTTAATTTATTAATTAATCCATTAAATTAAAATTACATTTAATTTTAATTTAAATTAAACAAACCCATTCGGAGGTTGGTGAGTGGGGAGGTTACTTCATCCCCACTCTTCTTCATCTCTATAAATGCAAAGTTGCATTTTGTAAAGATTGTTGGTATTTTAGTGTTTTTGGCAAAATAACAAAAACTCTCTCAAAAGCTCTCTCTCAAACTCCCTCTTCTTTCAAAAGAAAGTTCTCACAAACCGTTCCTTGCCTAGAGAATAGCGAGAAAGATCATTTGGTGGTGTCGGTGTATACGTCGAAGAATGATCTTCAAAGGTAGGTTCTTGTTATTTGCGTTGTTTTTGTCGTTTTTTATTGTTTTTTTAAAAACAAAATTTGCATAAGCATTCATGCGTTTCCACTGCTGGATTCGATCTCTTCATAAACCATTAGCTAAATAACCCTTACCAACAAAGTCATCATTTTTTGTGGTAATAACCTTGTCAACTTCAAACACAATCCTAAGCCCAATCCTATTCAATAGACTTCCAAATACCAAGTTCCTACGTAGTGAAGGAACATACAAAAAAATCATTTAAACATAAAGTTTTGCCAGAGGTAAATTTTAAAAGAATCTTCCCTTTCCCAAGTAGTCCAGCAATAGCAGAGTTACCCATAAAGACACATTCTCCATCAACAGAATCTTAGAAATCGTAGAAGAGGTTCCGGTTTGAGCAAAAGTGTTAGGCAGCTTTGGTGTCAAGAATCCAGTTAGACTTGTTTTCTACTAGATTTGCCACGACCACGACAGCAATAATATCATCTGTCTCAGCAAGGTTGGCCTGTGAAGTATGCTTTTGATCTGGCTTCCCTTTCTGGTTGCACCGACAGAGGACGGATCGGTGGTAAGAGCAGTATTGCCGGGAATCAGGGCAGTAACTCTGACCACGTAAACTGGTTCAATGATGACAAGAATTATAGCAGTGGTAGCAAGTACTAGAGCATTCTCACTGACGGTAATTGGGTGTTTGTTCTTTGCATGCACATCTTTTTATCCAGCTCTCCCAGTCAGCTCGAATGAATCTCACTTCGTAAAATTCGGCATAAACAATTTTATATAATGCATAATAAATATATTTAAAATTTAAATATACTATTTCATTTTAATTTTTAATTTTTATGATTTTTTAATTTGAGAGAACAAGAAATAAACTTTTAACAAATTTATTTATGTTTTTTAGTCAAGAAAATATAAATAATTATGTTTCATAATTTTGTACTTTTCCTTGAAAAATAAGGAAAAAAAGAGGAAATAGGAAATGAGTAATAAGAAGTATGAACCTTATCGAACTTTTTGACGGGAATTCTTGGAAGCAGCCACGTGTCCTACGGACGAGTAGGTTCGCTTGAGAATAGTAAAACCTGCAACAAAGAACTCGACGTTGGTGCGATGTCCCGCCTAAGACACCCCGACGATTAAGTCAACAATCAGAGTAGGAAGTAGGAAAAAAGGACAGCTTAAGTGTAAGTGCCAGATTTTTCACTTACTTGGTGAGGGTGAGGGTCTTCCTTTTATAGGTTCGGGCGACCGATTAGGAAGGACGACAGTTGGAGGTGGTAGGGGACGGTGAGTGTTGTGGAGCACGCTCCCGACAACTGTGGGGTGGCACTACCGGCTGTAGCTCTGAGGTTTGTCTCCTGCAGCTGAGGGTGCACCACTCGTACCGGTAACGTGTGTCTCCTGCAGCCCCTGCGTATGACATGTAACCGTATGTGGTCCATTACCTCTTCATGAGCGGACACGTGTTCTGTTTGACAATTCCACCATGTGATACATAACCACATGTGGTCCTGCGTCTCCTAAAGGTTGGCACACATCCTACTCGATTTTTACCCTTAACAAAACTGATTATTGGTTTCTTGTTTCTTATTTATACATTTCTTTAAAATATAAATTAAAAATATTATTTCTATCAAACTTTAATGCATAATAAATATTTAAAAATTAAAAGCGCAACACAATAATTTTGTAAATTTTATTTTCAAATAAAACCCTAGAGTATCTAATATTGAGAAAACGAGAAAATAAGAAATCGTTATCAAATTTATTTAACTTCTAACTAAAAAGATATATAATTACGGAGTATCTTGTTTTCGTTTTTCTTTCTTAATAAAGGAAAGAAATAATAAAAACAAATAAACAAAAAGAAAAAAAAGAATTATAATATGTAAAAATAGTTTAATTTTTCCATCATTTATAAATGTAACACAATAAATAAAATTTTACATATATGACCATTTTAAATAGCAGACACAATCATTAATATAGGTCAAGAGTCACTAATAGACGTACTGTTACTAATAGACGTCCATCAAATGTCCATAAGTGACAAGCATTTATTGCTGATATATGTTTATGAAACTATCTTAGATAGACATATAACTAGTTGATGTAAGTGATGGATTGATATGCACCTATTATTAATATACTATCAATCATAGACGCAAGAAAATTTACCATATTTATAAATCAAAACCGACCAGATAAACACATGTTTTCGATAGTTTTTTATTATTTGGTTATAATTTTATGAGTCAAACAATTATATATATATATATATATATATATATATATATATTTTTAGTTGTCTCGAAGTCAATGATTTGACCTCTTTGATCCGACAAATAACAACATATGTTTTAAATATGAAAGCAACAATTAGGGTAGAATTTCTTTACCTGATGGGTCACGTGAAGAAGACTTTTAAAAGTATTATCCAACATTTGCATATTTTTTTCCAAGAAATGACACTCTCGTGTTCTTGTCTCTATTTTGTTTCATTTTGCTATATACTAGTTCTTACTTGACCATGCATTCAAATCAATTTTTTTTTTCTCGATCTTTTTGTGGTATATATTATGACAGCGGATCTCTTCATATTTTTATAAACGATGATACTATTTACTTTGGGCCTGAGTTGGTATGATAGGTGAGTCCATACTAATGGTAGATAGTTGAGTCAATATAACACTTTGATTTTACTCTCAATTATATATAATGAGATTTATGTCAATTTGATCCATATATTTTTTTTTTAAATTTAAATTTTATGTTTGTATTGTTAGTGTTCTTATTGTTGACGTAGGATTCTAGACGAAGTGGTGTGTCAGCTTTGAATCCATGATGGACGTCTATTCAAATTTGTACAGAACCTTACACCAATGTTGTGTTTGGCTACTTATGCTTAAGCTTAAGTTAGAACTTAGTTTGAGCTAGTGTAAAGCATAGCATAGTTACGTTGCGCGGAGATTATGTACCTTTGTGACCAGTGGACTCCATCTTTTTATAGGGAAGCTTTGTGAAGTGTTTCCTTCCATTCTACCGCTCTATGATTGATTGTTAGAAGATTTTCTGCTGGCGATCATCAAATCTTCTAGTATTTTCTTTCCCAAGTCGATTTCGAGATGTGGGCTCTAGTTTTGTGAGTAGAAGTTATTTTACGAGTCACTCTTCATCCTCGGTGTGGTCGAGTTGAGGATCTAATACGTATTTCCAAATGATAGGGATAGTGGTGTCACCTCATGTGACCCCTATCTAATACCTACCATTGACGGACATAAAAAATGGTTGACTTCATCAATTTTTAATTTGAAATTTATAATAGCATTACATTAGTTTTTCAGGTCCTTGTCTTTACATCCCTCATTAACTACGATTAAGATTAATAAAATAATGTATATGGAAAATATTAAGATTTGTAAAACTACTAGAGACAAGACTGACATAGACACAAAAAATTTCAAATTCATTCTTTAATTTATTGAATTTTCTTTTCAACTAAATCCTTACCGCCCTTAAATATGAAAAAAAAAATAATGATATTATATGAATCTTAAAAAAATATAACAATTTTTATCCAATATATTTGTCAATTGTTAGTATACCAACATACCAAAAAAAAAAAGTTCGATATTGAACTATTACATGCTAAATCATATGATATAAATTTTTAAAATTTTTTATTTTTTTGATGAGTGAGAGTATTTTCAACTCAATTAATAAAGTGCATAGGTTGACACATGTATATCATCTCAGTTGGTTAATTTTAACATTTTGTTATAAGAAAAACTTGATAAAAAAAATACTAATACATAAAAGATGAAAAATGACAACTTTATTAAACAACGACCCAAACTCAAAAAAGGATCCGAATATTAGGAACTAAAGTATAAATTTGGATAACAATTCCACCATCTTTTTGATAGTACGGTTCTATCAAAGTTCAGATATATTCTGTAACAATTTCTTTTCCTAATTCTTTTTAATGTATATAAACATTAAGGACAATAACTTGTTATTTCATTTTTTCTCTTTCCTTAAACTATTACCATAAGATTTTATCTCTTTCGTCATTAAAACATTTATTATCCTTCTCATATCGCTATCAACTTGAGCATAGTTTTAATTAAAATTTTTTGAATTCGCATCCAAACCCCATATGGTGTACTAAAAATAATTCAGCTTCCTATATTCCCTTTCTTATTATTTTTTTTTTCTTTATCACATCCAGTTATTAGGTTGGAAAAAGATAAATAAAAACTTTGCAGTCAATACAACTCACGATTAGGAACCTACAAATTCTGAGTTCTCACCTCATCCACCTCCAAACCTTTCTCTCCTTCCTCTTTTATTTTCTCTATTTTTAAACTTGTCATTTCCTCTCCCTCTTTCATCTGGATTAATATTCGGACACTAATTCATATAAATATAGTTTTAGATATATTTATTCTAAATACTTTTTTTAATATGTATTATTAATTAAAAAATTATAGCAAACCTGAACATAACTCAATTGGTTAAAACATATATGTTAGAGCAAAAGGTCAAAATCAGAAAATTAAAAATACATATTAGAGAGAGAAAATTCTATCTAGAGTAAAGATAACAATGATGTGGGTGCAAGTGAGGATGCTCCCCTCCATTCTTGTTTTTGTCATCCCTAATGTAGAGACATGAAAGAAAAGTTAAAGACAAAAGGGAAGAAGAGAAAAATTTTAGAGAAAAAAAGTAAAGTCGAGAAAAAATATATGAAATAAAAAAATAAATTAGAAAGAAAGAGAAAAATTATAGGGAAACAAATTTAAAGATAAAAACAAAATTTAAAATAATATATATATAGAAAATAAATAAATATAATGATAAATAAAAGTTACCGTGAAAGAAAATTGAAGAAGAAAAGAAAATATAATTTTCCATGGAAAAAATAGATTGGGAAGAGAAAGAAAAATTATAAAAGACTAAAGTTTAGAAAAAAAAAGTTTGACAAAATATTAAATTTTAAAAAGGGAGAAATGATTCCAAGACGTTTAACAATATAGAGATGAAAAATTTGGAAAGGGACAAATAATAATAAATATTCCAAATATTCCAAATATGAGAAAAAGGAAATTTTGTAGGGAGAAATTTAGAAAGAAAAAAAAATAGAGTGAGAGAGTTTTTAGAGATAAATATGAGAAAGAAAAAAAATGTTAAGTATTAGAACAGAAAAATTAGATTTTGAAAAACCCAATCCCATTTTTTAAAACTACTTTATCTTTATTTATTTTTTTTGAAATTTATATAGAATTTCAAAGTGTTTTTGAAAAAAAAAAAGAACAGAAAATTTAAAAAACTAAAAACCAAAAACTAAAAATTAATTAGGAAATGGTTATATGGCCTAACTATAACAAACTATTATACTTTTCCAAAGAAATGAAGAGGGGTTATGATATTAGAAGTTAGTTAAAATATAGTATTTATGGAGCTTGAGATGCATATTGTGAGAATGGTGCCTATATTGATAAATTTATATAGTTTGTTAGTGTGTTAATGAATTCTATTAAGTGCAGATGCATTGAGAATTGCTGGAGCATTCATGATTGATGAGAAGGACAATTTACCTAAGTCCTTAACTAATTATAAACTGTATATTAAGGAGAAGTTTTTTGGCTCTAAGATGGATCCCAACAACGACTTAGAATAGAACTTTGATGACTTCAATTGAGTTGTGGTTGATTTGAGTAACACAGAAGAAAAAATGTGCGATCTTGAGATAAAGATGTTTAAAGGAAAAGAAGGTGAGGCTTTAATGGCAAGAGGAAGAACTGATGAGAAATCTTCGGAACCCAGCAATTATGGAGGGAGTTCAAAGTCGTCTCAAGGAAAACAAAAGTGAGTCCAAAAAGGAAGATGAGACGCGTAACGCTAACATTATAGAGAATTTTGAAACTGTTGAGGTTCTAATGGTATCTGGTGAATTGGAAGGAGGTAAAGTCCTTTCATGGAATCACACCAAGACTGCAGTGTTAAAGGAATTTAGAGTATTCAACTTCAAGTATTTTGACAACCAAGTAAGAATTCTTCCTTCACTCAGGTATGCGTACCTGATTTATAGAGAAGTCTGCTATCCCTTAGCTACCCATGTTCAGATGTCTGGAATTTATAAAGATATCTGAGAATGTTTTGATTGCTACGTTTGTTTTGCAATATTTATTCCTAGGAATATTGTAAATTTGTATAATGTTCCAAAAATGTCCTTACCGGTCATCATATTATTCATATGTTAAATTTAATATTACTTGAATTCATATAAAAATTTTACTTTTTTAATTTAATATTAGATTTTTATGTCGATTTTAATTTATGTTTGGTGACTATTGGAAGAGTAAAATAAATTAAAGATTTCACGCTAGATTTGAATTAAAAATAAATTAAGATATTATACCATTGACTAATGTTAATTTTATATCTAAATATAGCATATAAATAAAATTGTATTTAGACATTTATCAATGAATTAGTGGATATAATAAATATTATTGATGGAAAAATATTATATAACAAAAATGAAAGAGAGACAAAATTGTCAAAAAGAATATGCCCTCGATATGTCCCGTGGAAATCCACGAAACAAACGGCCCTCAGAGTAATTGACAACTTTGGATACACTTGCAAGTCAGAGAATGGTACAATGAAAATGATTAAGGGTGCCATGGTAAAATTAAAAGGTACACTTGTCAATGGTTTATATATATTGTAGTTGGTTGAGCAACTGTAACTTCTCAAAAGAATCAGGAAAAAGCTAGGTTCTGGCATATGAGACTTAGGACAAGTTAGTGAAAGAAGAATGAAGAAGACTTAGGACGTGGCTAGAAGCTCTAGCCATTTGTAATTGCAGGATTTAGATTCGGGTTTCAAACAACACTTGCACACGTAATAGATCTACGTACCGGTGTGATGCTTGAGGACTAAATTAGACAAAGAAATCATTTGAGAATAGTAAAGAGTAGAGTTATAGAACATCCCTCGCCCTGGCCGCCCCGACCTGGAGTCTCCTCAAGTTAGGTCGAGTCTGATCTGTTCTGGTCTAGTAAGGTGGTGCAGCTCGATCGACTTAATCCAAGAGGCTCAACCCACGTTGCTTCCTTAATCTCCCCTCCTGTCCTAATTTCGCCCACTCGTAACAGAGCTTATGTTGCTTGATGAATGAACTTTGAAAAGAAGATAGAATGGTAAAAAACAAAATCAAATCTCATATATAGCACAGGGGAGCAAGCCAACTCCAAATAGAGAAAAAGAAGAAGAAGAGATACAAGGAGAAAGATTTGCTCAGTGGGAGCAGAAGCACACAGACAAATAACATAAGAAAGATAAAAAAGAAAATGTGTGAATGCTGGCAATAATAATATTGGTCAAAGATGGGTTGAGATATCCCTGATCAAATCTCCATCATAAGATGACCAAAATGAGAGATCATTGAGAAGTGATAGCCTTTGCTTTGGAGTGCTGATTGATCTTGTCTTGGCCTTGGCGGACTCAGTCACAGCCATGTATGTTGGAAAAACTGGGGAGCTTGGCATGTAACTGTGACCTGATGAGTTATTATTATTCTTCACATGGCAGAAAGATCTCCTTGGGAATGAATATTCTGAGCTCACCTTCACATTCCCACTCCTTTTTCCATACATTTCATTATCACTTATTAAGTTTATGCGCACCATAGGCTTCATACTTCTCCCTGGACTTTCTTCTCCCATTTCCACACTTCTTCCTTCCTGACAAACCAGAAACAAAAAAAAAAAAATGGCACATGTTACTAAACCGGAAAGCTTAAGTTTATAGGTTATGGTATATTTAATCTTAATACTCTCGCAGTTATGTATGGGCTCGGATTTTACTTTTTGACATATTTTCGTTAGATATGGCGAAGAGTATAATGAGTACGTTTCAGTATTCGAAACTATAAGAGAACGATTTTTTGAAACATTTAAGTAAACTATAGGACCAAATTGAAACTTTCCATCAAACTACGGACTAGAATGATAAATTGACCTATTTTGGATTACTACTTAATTTTGAATGTCTGAATGCTTAAGCTTATGAGTTAGAGTAGCTGCAGGCATTCATACTCTGTGTGAAAATGAGTATTTCAACATTCTTTCCCTTTTGATAAGGGCCTCTTGCTTTCTCAATTTCAAGGCTTCCATTCCCTTTTTAGAGAGACTGCTGCCATCCCAATTCCTCAGACCGTTCAAATCAAGCTGGCATAATAAACAAACCTCAAAAGACTCAGCATTCAAAACGATACTCCATTTGCTAATTAAGTAACTAATTCTATGTTATTTGCATACCTTTATATCATCCTCCTCAAACTCTTCTTTTGGGTTGATGGACACTTTGTCTCCACAGTTGTTGCAACTCCTTTCTGCCATAAGACTTCTTCTGTGAGACGCTTGCGGTTTCCTTCTTTCGTCGATCATTGGTTGCCTCAAACTGGCTTCTATTCGGCGTCTCACTGCTCGGCCGCGAACTATTGCTTGAAGTCTCACTATTCCCTTTAGCGCTCTTAGTGCTTTCCTTGCCTTCCCCAAAATTTGAGATTAATAGTGAGTTTAGAATGCCTTTTGAAAATAGGCATATTTTTTAAGCCTTTTGTTATAAAATACTACGGACAATATCTCCATGTTCAACAAAAGGCTAAAGAAGATGATGAGTTTCAAGGAATGCTTACGAGACGTCCACGGAAAGCGCTTTGAATCTTAATCGCGGCCGAGATTCGATCTCTCCTCGAAAATGGACTGTAGAAGCCAGAAGTGGACGTTAGGCGGACGACCTCGGCTGCAGCATTGGCGGCAGCAACCGCAGCCTCCGCCGCAGCTGCTGTGGCAGCAGCAACACTCAAAGCCTGCCTTCTTCTCTCCTCTGTTGCTTTACATAGTGTTCTTTGTGGGGCTGCTGCAATTGCTTGGCGCTGCTTCTTATTCTTGAATCTTTCAGTAATCCATCTCCACTTTCTTTGTTTCTACATTATATTTTACATCCAAAGAATCAAAACAATTCAATTTAAAAGCAACAAATTTGAGATACAGAAAGAAAGTAAATCAATCTAACCTTTGTCTCTGATTTAATTTTGGGGTCAGAGGTAAATAACCTCTTGACCCAACCAAGCCAACACATTGTCTTTGCCATTTAAACAAAACGGAAAAAAGTCATATCAAACTCCATATTTGACTTCCTCTCAAGCCATTCCTGCCATTAAATAATGAAAGAGAGATCAGATTTCGATTTGGAAATATCGATACCCCGTCCATATGCCAACCCGAGCATCACTCAACTGATCGTAGGTTCGAATTCAACTGGGAAAAGGAGCCAAGAAAGAAGATATGAGCATACCTTGGCAGTGATGAGGGTGATGCAATTGCCATTTGGGAACTGATGATCTGCCTGGTTTGGTTAATTAAGATGTCATTATGATGAATTTCAAGGGCTTTTTGCAACTTTCTCTCTCCTCCAACTGTCAAATTTACAACTGCCATGGACTAGTTCAAAGTTTTTCTGTTACGGTGGAAGTACTTAATTGACCTCTATCCTAGGTAATAAGTCCATATATATGTTGTTCCATTTTCCAAACTTGTGCATGTGAAACCAATCTTTCATGACAATCATGATTCATTTGGTTCCATTAGGTGGCCCACCTTTTGCAAATAATCTTGTTTATGCCCAACCTATATATATTCCTTCACTTTCCTCCTATTCCTTTAATTTATCATTTTGATCCTCGTTACAAATTTAGATACACTTTTAAAAAGTTTCTACCTAATTTCTCGCAACGTCACTCAATAATTACCAAATTGTCTATTCGTGAGGATCCCAACAGAGTGTCTTCTACTTCTCATATGTCATGAACTAGATCAAAATCATCCTCAACCAGTCCATAAGAAGTAGTAATCTCTTAATTTGAAGTATCAAATATCTTTTATAAATCGTGTCAATCTATTATGCTCAGCGGTTTACTTTCTTCTATCGTTTATTTATCACATCATACAAAATCCTAGATCAATTCGATAGGCCATTTTGAATTAAAATTCAAACATCAAAGACAATTAAAATCTTCCAAACAGATTTTTCCACAGCAGGAAGAGGGAATTTTCAACCCCCTACCAAAAAGGCTTTGAAAGTACACAATAGTTCCATCACCAACCTTGTCAATTCTGGTACCACTTTAAATCCCTTTGACAAATAATATTTGGCTGTTTTTTATTTGTTAGTATTCAACAAAACAAGCATGCTTTAAA
>NW_019104637.1:484260-499897 GCF_001995035.1 Momordica charantia
ATACATTATGGATCTGAATTGGAATTTAGTAATGAAGTGTTTGTGTACTAATTATGACGTCAATTGAATGTTTGTTGTATTGGATGTTGCTGAAGTTGATTTTGATGTAGTTTGTGGGAGTAAAAATGGAATTAATATTGCAATGAAGTGATGTGAGTTATTCGATTCTTATTTGATGCTTTGAATTGTTGGATTTTGTCATARCACTTAGTTGCRTGATGRAAATTGAAGTGTAGTTTTGGATATTGATTAACACTTAGTTTTGATTATGAAGTTTATGAGTTTGAAGTTTRTGTTGGATATGAATTCAGAAGTGTTTTTTTTATAAATTTTATGTTAGACATGGATTATGAAGATTATATATATGAATTTGGTGTTTATGTTCTTGTGAGACTTATTCAAATTTAGAGTTAGGTAATTAACTATAAGCTATCGGTAGAACTGCAACCTCGAACTACTCGAATCTGGTATAACTCTTAGACACTTGCTCTCAACACAAACAAGAACAAGAACTCAAAAGGAAGAGAGAATTCTTGTGAACGAAGGAGAATACTCAATTGAGGTATGTTTGGATGTTTCAAAATGAAGAAAATCACTAAACATGAAACTCCATGTAACTTTAACAAAATAAAGTTACATCACACAAAATTGAAACAAAAACAACTTTATGAAATAAATAATGAAATTGTTACAAATGTAAAATAAGTTTCAAATTCTTAATATACAAATTTAATTTCCGAATGTTAAATTTGTATACTCAACGGTTTTCTCACTTTTTTTCACATATTAAACATCCAACACAAGCTAATGTAGAGAAGTCATTGAGAATAAATAAAAGAACTAAAGATGCTTTTGAAGACCTTAAAAGAGGCCCTGGAGATCCCTCAATTATCGCCTAGCGCATTACCAATTACATCACCTAGCCATATTCCTGTTGTCCACACTATAAATAAGTGTACTGAGGAGTTAAGGCAAGATAACATCCAATCTAATCATAATACAGAGCCTCTAGTTCACAGTGACTCCGATAACGAGGAAATATGTAGCGAAGTAATGCTTGACGCTATGCCTTCAGCACACCACCAAATTTGATTCTTAGTATTTCGACTATTGACTTTTCTGCACGGCACATTAATGATTTGCCTAGGAGTTTTTATGCTGCAGTAGAGACTTAAGACAGATCAGGAGGCCAATGGGGAACAATTGATTGCGGGAGAGAAAGTTGGAGATGATACATTGGGTCATGATGAGGAGGTGGATTGTTGATCAGCAACTAATAGTTCCATCTGCTGGTTGTGAGCAGAATATTGCTAGTCTTTAAGAGTTTTGTGGTTTGGTTAATGAGGAAGATGGAAACGATGTTATAATGCAGTATGAAGTTCGAAAGAGAACTCTAGAGAGATCAATAGATCATGATGAGCACGAGGCCGCTAACACAGAAGGAGATGTTACTTAACATTTTGGAAAAGAGCCATTCGGTATTGTGGATGCGCCCCAGGAGTCCTTCGCTACTACTCCTTCATCACTTAAAGGTTTGTGCCCTTAAACTTCGAGTTTCTCTCAATCTGACCCAAATTTTGTACCTATGGTAGAAAGCTTGGAAGATGGGATATGTTTAGCTTATTTGGTGAATAAATTAAAGAAAGGAAAGAAGAAAACTGAAAAAAGTGGCTGGCGTTACTTCTAGTAGGCCGAGAAGAAGAGTCGCTCTAGCTTGTTTAGCTACACAAAAAGGAGCACATGCAGGTCCTGCACGTGGTGCTAGAAGTTATAACATATAGGCTTGTGGCATGACCTGCTGAGGTCAACCTATAGGCCGAGCTATAACTGTCCCACAATGGTAGCTGAAGTGAGGTACACCTATATGCCGCTCAATATAGTGTGGAAGTTGCTGCACACCTATAAGTCGTCCAATATAGGGTGAAGGTGGTTGCGCACCTCTAAGCCGCCTAATATAGGGCGGAGGTGTCTACACACCTATAAGCCGCCCAATATGGAGTGAAGGTGGTTGTGCACCTATAAGCCGCCCAATGTGGGGCGAAGGTGGTTGCACACTTATAAGCCTCCCAATATGGCGCGGATGTGTCTACACACTTATAAACCACCCAATATGAAATTTTATCTCCATTGGGCTTGTTTTAGCTGGGTTCCGGCCCATGCCTGAAATGGGTCTTACTTGGACTCGTGCTTGCTTGGTAAATTCACCCTCAACAGTGGCCCCCATTTTCGAGTTAGATGAATCAAACCATCATTTACATGAGGGGAAGAGTAGCCCAATCTTCGGAAGTAGCATTTTTTTTTGTTAGACTAATTGGTACCTAACCACTATTAAGCTTTGTCTTTCGAGAACGGAGCTTACGGTCCCAACGTTACGGCTGATTAAAGAAACAACTAAGGTAATTCTCAAGGCCGAGATAGTTTTCGAGGCTGAGGAAACACAAAAGGTCAAGATAGTGCTCGAAGCCGAGGTAACACTTGAGGTTTAGGTGATTTGTCGAGGTCGAGGTAACACTAACGGTCGAGATAGTGCTCGAGGCTGATGTAACATTCGAAGATTAGGTGATTTCTCGAGGCTGAGATAGTTCTCGAGGTCGAGGTGATTTCTCGAGGTTGAGATAGTTATGGGGCCGAGGTAACATTCGAGGTCAAGATATTTCTCGAGGTCGAGGTAACACTTGAGGCTTAGGTGATTTCTCGAGGTCGAGATAGTTCTTGAGACTGAGGTTACAATTGAGGTTGATGAAACACTCAAGGTCGAGATAGGGCTTGAGGCTGAGGTGATTTCTGAGGTGGCACCAAAGGTGTGGCTCTCTGTGTGGCCAAGGTGGCCAAGGTGATCGTTGTGGCCCCATGTTGAACTTACGACCGGGTGACTACTGAGGAACCTCGAGCCGAGGTGACGGTCGAGGAAACTCGAGGTCGAGATGTGGTCGAGCTCAAGGTCGAGAAAACTTCTGAAGGCCGAGATTATTCTTGTTGCCAAGGTAACACTCGAGGCCGAGATAGATCTCGTGGTCGAGATAGTTCTCGAGGTCGAGTTAACGCTCAAGGTTGAGATAGTTCTCGAGGTAGAGACAAGTTTCAAGGCAGAGATAGGTCTCGAGGTCGAGATAGATCTAAAGGCCGAGACAGTTCTCGAGGTCATGACAGTTCTCAAGGTCGAGACAGTTCTTGAGAATGAGATGGTTCTCGAGGCCGAAATGATTCTTAAGACGGAGACAAGTTTTAAGGCCGAGATAGATTTCAAGGCCAAAACAACACTCAAGGTGTAGACAGGTCTCAAGGCCGAAATAGGTCTCGAGGTCGAGTAAATGTCAATGCCAAGACAACAGTAAGACTGAGATGATTCCTCAAGGTGGAGTCGAGGGTGTGGCCCACCTGTTGACCTCAAGAAGAGTTTAATGTATCTTCTAGGGAATACCTCAAGTAGAGTTGTTATCTGTTGTAGGTGCTCTCGTTGCCCTCACAACACATCGATGGGTTTTCAGGTAGTGTCGGTGAAGTAACCTTAGGACGGCTCTTTATCCGATCACTCCCTCGAATAATTAATTTCTCATACGAGGCTGGGTATGGTTTGTGGTTGTAGTGAGATTCTTCCTCTCTCACCTAGCATCGCAAGTTGATGAGGAAGATTGGATCAACTCCCCTTTACTCTTTGGGAAGGGTAAGGACGTTGACTTCGTCCTGGATTTGAGCAACCCTCCTGAATGGTATGACTGTCATATAGATCTATGACTGGAAAGGTTATAGTCAGGATAGAGTCAAGCTTGAATCTCGTCCCTACGGACGGCGCCAAATGTTGATGCAATTTTTGGGAAGCTGGTTGGATCAGGAGTTGGTGAATCGGATCAACCACCGCGTGATCAAGAAGATGTTGAGTCTAGCTAGGAGAAGCCGATACCCGATAGGTTGTGAATAGGAGAAGGATGAGATCTTGTTGTTTGGAAGACTGAGAGAGTTGATAGTCTTCACGAGATCTTGGTCTTGAAGTTGAGGCGAAAGCGACCTGCAAAAAGAGAAGGTGAGTGGATGTTGGCTTGGTGCTGGCCTACTACACTCCGATGCTTAAGTCAATATATGAGCTTAAGAGAAGATAAGTAAAGAGTGGCTTGAGAGAGAATGGTGTACCTTAAAAGGTCAGGGTCCTCTCTATTTATAGGAGATGTGGTAGTGTGAACGCATGTGGCATCATACATGTAGTTCGCGCTATAACCTGCACTATGGTGTGACTTGTTGAGGCCAACCTATAAGCCGAGCTATAACTGTCCCACAATGGTAGATGAAGTGAGGTAGACTTACAAGCTGTTTAATATGGTGTGGAAGTGGCTGCACACCTAGATATACATACTAACACTATCACAAATAATGAAATTAATAGGAAACTAAATTCTGGATAGGAGGTCATTATTGCAATTTGAATCTATTTCTTATGAGCCTTTTACATTTTATTATGCATGATCAATCATTATGTCAACTCACGAGGGTTGTTTGTACAACCATGTTATACTCGAGCACCTTCTTTTAAATCTCTAGATAATACCTCCCTGTATATATACGTTGCATTTGAAATCTTAGAAGTGTCTTAAAAATGATGGTTCTAAAATTAATATTCTATAGAAAACGAAGAGGATACATCTCAAAAATTCACTAACTAGGAATCCAAATTCGAGAACATCTTTTATCTTTGTTCAGAACTTTAAAAGAGGTGAGTTCTAACTCATTCAAATACCAAACGATTTTATTCATTTGTCAATACAATACACAACACTACACAATTTATAAACATGTCAAAGCTACATGTTATACAACAATCATAGATGAAATTTAGAGATACCCACTTTTTAACTATAAGCAAGACAAAATTTCAAGGATACTGGATAGAAATGTACAATCTTTTTCTACTGCCTTCATCGGTGTATTCGCAGCACCTGATAAAGAAATTTCTCAAATGGTCAAGTAGTCTGTGACAATGATCTGCACTTACAATAATTCTCACCCATCATTAAAAAACATGAAAGTAATTATGTGAATCAACCACGAACGTATAAGTAGAAGCCGAAGCCAATATATAATAACTTTCAAAATTTTAACACATTTTATACCCAATGAAAACTCTTTACTTCAAATTTATAGCTACATTTTAAGAAGCATGAATTGTTGTATGCAAAATTTTAACATAAATCTTATACACATTGCAATTTCGTGAGTGAAGTGTCATGCTAAAATTTGATCTAAATAAATGACGTAAAAATGAAAATGCAATGACCAAAAACGAAAAATATAGGGACTAAAATGAAACAAAAGTTGAAAATATAAAGACAAAAATGAAACTTATGAAAGTATAAAGATCAAAATCAACCAAACAAAAAGAAAAGAATATTTAAAAGTTAGAAGTAAATAATATATAGGTTAAAATAGTAGTCTGGTCTATGTATTTTAAGCTTTCATTCATTTTATTCCTTATATTTTTAAAATATTTGTTTTTACTTTCAACTTTGGTTCATTTTAATGTCTGTATTTTGAAAATGTTCATTTTGGTCCTTGCACTTTTAAAAAGTGACCATTTTGGTCCTTTAATTTTATTTTAAATCTCATTTTTTCTATCACAATTTCAACACCGCATTACAATCAATATATTTCTTAAAATGTAAACATTAATTACTTTATACTAAATAGTCTTCGATGTGTGTAAAATTTGGTGTTAAAATCTTGCAAATAGTGACTAAAATAATCATTTTTTAAAAGTACATAAACCAAAATAAAAATTTTAAAAATATAAAGACTAAAATGAACCAAAATTAAAAGCATGGGAACTAAAATAAACATTTTCAAAATAAAATGAGCCAAGACTATACCAAAAAAGTATTTTAAACCTAATCTATAAAATAGAGACAGGAAGGGATTGTGTGGAGAATACCTGAAAAACAACATCAATATCGCGAAATATGGGGGACGTGTGCAATCTTAGGCCAATCCTCTCCTCCCTTCTTGCATCTCTGTTCTAGTTCAAAGCACCCCGTTATGCGAAGACGATACAAAGATTTGAGTTGTTGCATTCCCTCCGGCAGTGAGTTTAGTTCTGGACATCTGTTAATCTCCAGCTCTCGAAGCGAAACGAGGCCACTGATCCATTCTGGTAAGCTCCTTAAATATACACATTTAACAATAGCAACATGAGTTAACTTCATCAGCGGGGTGGACACCCAGTTGGGTAATTCTAGTCCACAATACCCAGTAATGCGCAACGATTCAACACTTGGATGTGGCTCTAGCTCTTCCAACACTTTTTCATCAGTAGCACATTCCCCAGCTCCCAATGTGTAGCTTAAATTCCATTCTAGTTTCAAATCTCGCAACCCTTTTTTGTCTTTCAAGATTGCTAAGCCAGCGTCAGATGCAGATTCAGTACAACTCCTCAATTGCTCTAAACCTTTAATACGCAATTGTCCTCTTAAATCCTTCAGTCCATTCAGTTCCCTTAGCTTGCTTCCATGTCCATTGTTCCCCAACACAAATAAACTTAATTTCTGTAGACAGCTCAACTTTCCCATTCCTTTTGGCATATGGGTGAGATGGATGGAATTATCTATGTCAAGATGCCTAAGATTTTCGAGCTTGCTGGTATCACTTGGCAGTTCCTTTAGTGCATAACAATCCTTTAGATTTAGTGTTTGCAAATTTAGCAATTCGGATATAGAATTTGGAAGCAATTATCCGAATTGGGAAGCAATTCCATGTCCACGTTTCCGGAGAGATTTAGATATCGAATATGTCTGAGCTTTTTTATGGAATCTGGCAGTGTTCTAATATTTAGGCTTTTTAGATCCAACACTCGCAAACTTTGAAAGTTGGAAAAAAATTCATCCAAAATAGCTTCATCCATATACGTCTTCTCGTTCTCCTTCTCCTCAAACTCAAAGTTATAGCGTGATAAAAGGAACGTTCTCAATCCTTCTGCCTTGCGTAATTTGAATAGAAGATCCGACCACGATCTTATTTCGTGATCAACTAAAACATGACGAGTTTTATCGCCAATAATGTAATCCTAATCGAGACTTGTACGTACGTATTCTTTTCCTGCTACCATAGTTGCAAGATCATGCATCACATCATGCATATGAACATGATTGTAGAACATACTCTCACCTCCGGAATATTCATAAAAGAACCTCCAACATAATTCCATAAAATACTCATTTCCTATATCTTCCATTGATTTATTTCTATTTGATGATGGGACAAAACCTTCAGCAACCCATAGTCGAATCAATTCTTCTTTATTGATGGCTTTGTCTTTAAAAAACAGAGACGAATACGCAAAACATTACTTCAAATTT
Organism: Momordica charantia; assembly: GCF_001995035.1. Next base: position 491,598 of record NW_019104637.1, read on the forward strand.
GGTGGGAGGTGGTTGTAGCTCAATTTTAATATGGATGTCATATTATTTTCTTGGTGGACGAGTTCCAAAAGTTCATTATTTTGGAAGGATACCCACTCTTCTTCTGATGTTTTAGAATATAACATGCGTCCTATGTGTCTTATTACAAGAGGGACGCCTCTACACTTCACTAAAATTTCTTTTCCGAGTTGTATCAAGTTCAGATTTGTTGGTTCTTTGCCTTCTTTAAATGCTACTTTTCTAAACAACGACCAAGAATTACTCTCAGATAAGCCTTTTAAAGTGAACAAAGTGGTCAAGTTAGCGATCTCCAACACTCGTTTACTATCACGCTTTGTGATCATAATCTTACTCCCTCTTGCGCCACCAATTAACAAATTTTTCAAGTGAAACCATTTTTCTTCGCTTTCATTCCATATATCATCCATAACCAATAGATATTTCTTTCCTTGAATCACTTTTTTAAGCTGGATTTGTAAGGATTCCATCCCTCCTACTTTAGGATTGCTGTTAGTTGCGGATTCTATTATTTTTTCCACTATTGTTTTTACGTCAAATTGATAAGAAACACAAATCCACATTTTTAGCTCGAAACATTCTGATACTTGTCTATCATTGTAGAGAGATTTAGCTAAGGTCGTTTTGCCCATTCCACCAATTCCAACTATTGTAATGAATGAAATATTGTCTTTGACATTCATATCCACTAAAAAGTTTTTTACTACTTTCTTATCATCATCCCTTCCAATGACTTCCTCTTCATTAATAAAAGAGGAAGTATCATCTCTCTCCCTAATTTGATCCAATGAAACATGTTGAGCCTTCTGTTCAAGTTTCTCACTAAAATGAAACTGGTTGTTATCAGCAGCAATAGAATCTAGCCTCTCCCTAACATGTTTTATTTTACGCGCCATCCTATAATCAAATGCAATCTGGTTAGATTTGGAGAAGAAAATCCTTACTTGTTTGACCATTTTTTCTCTAGTCATCCCTTCTCGACGACGAGACTCGTAAGAGAATTCGTTAAGCACATCGTCAGCATCGTAAAGAGCTTCTTTCAACTTCTCTAGCCAATCCTTTACCGAGTGGCTTTTAGTTTGACGCTCCTCGGCATCGAGTAGCAGCGCCTTGATGGTCGAAACAGAGTTGGTGAGTTTGGTAAGATCATTCTTGAGTCCCCATAGCATCCCAAGCTGTTGGGAAGCTTCAGAGCTTAGTTTCATCAAGATCTCCCCAGCAACATGAAACAGAATTCCTTCAGCCATGGTTTCAGCTGGAGAAATGGATCTGCTTTCTGAGATTTGAATGTGCAAAATATGGCTTCTAATAATCTCCCAATATCAGTTTTCCACCACTCATATACAACTCAAGGGGAATGGTCCATGATGTGACATAAACAAAAACGGATACTTTGTCAAATTTGAACGCACAAAATGGACCATTTGCAATTGCCATTGATGATATGGTCGAACGTTTGATATCAAAGTTTTTAAACCCCAATTTTTATGCCAACTCTTACACATCAATACACATAAATTAAATTCATATTTTTTATAATCTATTCTTCAGGCTATGTATAATCAAAACACAAATGATCAAAATTTAGCTAATCCTTGCTAAAACCATATATAAGGAAAGGTTGGCTAGCTAATAATCCCACGTCGAAAATATCAAAAGACCTAACCAGGTTTATAAGACATGTTAGGAGGTAAAACTGTAGACGCCCGACCTGTTCAAACAAAACCGAAAAGGCCGACCTTACTTAGAAGGAGAAGAAGGAGAAACCGTGCGCCAGGACCCATTTGCCTAGAGCACGGAAGGGACCGGTCCTAACCAATAACCAAAGGTCACTAAGCCGACCTCGGCGTGAGCAGGAGAATACCCCTATGAGGCAGCTATCTACCTCATCAACCGCTATAAATACACCACCATTCCACATGCCAATGTATGAAATTTGTCGGGCGTCGGAGTGGCCTACTTTTTTTTTGCAGATATCCCTAAAGAACACTCGAAGTATTGCATCCCGACCTCCCAAGTCATTCTCCGTGCCTTGCCAGATTTTTACATCAACAAGACACATGGACTATTATTCTCTTCTTGCCAATTAATTTTTAGATTAAATCCATGAATATTTTAGGCCGACAAATCTTGGCATTTGAAACAGTCATGTTAGGCTAAAAAACCCTTCCACTAGTATAAAATGCTAACAAAAAAATCATCACTATTTAGCTTTAAACTTGAAAGCAATTTGAACCACCCATCACTTCAACATCTTTCAACCTCGTGCCATTGAAACTGCTTGGAAGGCAGGACTTTTCTATAGTGACTCTGTTGACTGTTCGTTTGCTTGGTTTTCATTCAGCATTAAGAGCCAAAAATATGTCATTTGGAGCCTTGTATGAATCAGTTTCTTCCTCCACATCAAAACTTGCTGATGAGATTATTACACGTCATTTTTAAATAAAAGGCTACTGTTGAAAATTAAACAGGTACATTTCTAGGTACATGATATATATAGGGTTAGCAAGTTGAAAATTCACATATAGAATTTGGAAGCAATTTCATATGCAGCTCGCCAATTGTGCAGTAGACTCCTCCAAGGTGCAAGTTTACACCAAAATGTCGGTTGTAGTAGTAAAACAAGGTTGTAATTTACAGGGATTGAGTCAAATACTATAGAAAAAGAGGGTAAATTGTACGAACCACCCCTAAAGTACGGTAGATGTTGTAATTACACTCCTCAACTTTCAATTGCAAAAATTAAACCCTCAAAATTTCATAAGTGAAAAAGTTGGACCCTTGACTATTTAATAATAAAAATTAAACCTTCAAACTTGACTAAATAAGAAAATTTTACCCTTTTAAGGTTTTCCATTATAAAAATAAAATCCAGTTGAGGTATTTAAACTATTTCTCCCCAAATTTTGATTTTTACCGTTGAAACATGGAACCATTCTCAAGATTTGCACCCCTGCTTGGCTTGGCATTTCGTCGAACACCTCTGCTTCTCTGATGTTTTTGATTGGTTTGACAGAGATGAGGAGGAAGAGAATTGGTGGGGTCTGGTCGCCGCTTAAGAAAAGGACCCGCGAACAGTGAAGAATTGGGGTTTGTCATATGCGAGTCCAGTTCCTATTCGTATGTTTCAAGTGTAGAAAGAAGGAAATTTGGGGAGAATACACGTAATTTTTAATGTTTAAGGTGATGTTTTTTTACTATTGAAAAATTTAGGGGTGTAATTTACTTAATTAGTCAAGTTTGAGGGTTTAATTTTTATTATTAAAAGTTCAGTGGTCCAATTCTTTTACTAATCAAACTTTGAGGGGTTAATTTTTCTAATTGAAAGTTAAGGGGTGTAATTACAACATCTATCATACGGGGTGACTTGTGCAATTTACCCAAAATAAATACTAAAAAATACCGATATTGTACAAACTTAGAATAATCAGTGATATTAACTACCATTAATATGAAAATAATAAACAGATTCGTAAACAAATGCAAGGGTAACCAAAATAATAAAAATAAGTCATGCTAGGACAAGGAAGGCGATAGCAAAGGAGAATGTGAAACAGAGAAATGGCAAGAGGAATGAATTACTGCACTGCGGGATGACTTATCATAATAGATGCTTTAGCATTGGAATTACAGTTGATGCTCAAATTGAGATGGCTTCCTTCTAGAATACCCAAATACTATTGTTCACAACTGCCATTGCTAAAACTGAGCATTCAAACAGTTTATAAGCGAAGTTAGGTGCACCTATAACTCATAAGCATTCGCAGTCTAACTAAAATGTAGACTAACAACAAGTAGAGCCAAACGTATCTATTGTTCACAATAACATCCCCGCACCCGGAAAATAGGATTTAACTCATGGTTGTGGGGAAAATTAGAATATATAGAAAAGGGGAACAACTCATTCTAGTCAAGAGCAACAAAAATCCATGAAAACCACCAGCTTCTTCCACCAGCTTCTTCCTCGACGGGTGGCTCTACCAACTTCTTGGCCTTCTCAGGGTATCTTGCACCCCATACTTCACCCTAATGAAGTGAATGTACCCCACTGTCCAGCTTGGACAGTTAGTCTCCGCTCCTAAGCGCTTCTTCTCGACCTTTGAGAATAAGCACTGAATCTAATCTAGAATAGCTCGACAGCGAGCTACTGCTAGACCTACCAATCCCCAAGCTATGACTACTGCTATTTTCCATGAACATGTCTACAAAAGTGACTATAGAAAGAAAAAGCTAAGAAAGAAGAACCAGCCTCTAGGGGGAGCAACCAGGATATGTCAACTCGGATAGAGAGCAAAGGTTTGTGAAAGCATGAAGAATTCGGCAATAAAGCGTGAAGAACGCAAACTAATTCTAGCTATGAACTAAGACTAAAGTATAGTAAATTGGTCATGAATCTACTGAAGAAACTCTTGTATAGGCTTGGAGTTGGTTGAAAGGTCCCACCAAAATAGGGGAAAAGTGCTGTGAGTTTGTTGAAGTTGAATGATTTATGAATCTCCAACATATTCAAATCAATTACAAGTCAATTTAAGGCAAAAGTATCAATTATGGATTTCAAGTTCATGCTATATTAAATGAGACTTCATTTGATCCGTTACAAAACTCTTGGTTTGCTGATTTAATATTTAATTTTCAAATTTATGGTGTATTTTTAAGTGTTTGAATGCTCATTAAAAGCGACTTTTGGCAGAATCTTACTTTCCTCGTGGCTTAAGTTGTCGAGAGGTGACTTTAGCTAGTTCTTTTGGGGGTGGAGACTTTTTGTTATTTTCAGTTCCGATTAATGCTTTTCTGTACTTTATCTTATATCATTGTTATTTAGACTTTTATGGAGCGTAAAGGTTTAGCTAGGCGATGAACACCTTTTCCGTTATATTGCGATAATGTTATAGTGATACTTTTATATATTGACTTGATATTTTCTTAATTATATGTTTGCAAAAACACCAATAACCACTACTTGTTTATCACACAATATTAGTCAAACATCAAAATAATTAATCCACCAAGAAATATGAAAAAACTAAATCAAGTAAAGATGAGAAGAGAAGACTAACACTGAAATTTAGAGTGGTTCGACCAATGAAATCTACATCCACCGTGCAAGATGAGAACAAACTTCCATTAACTTTAAAATCCAAGAACAATACAAAAAGAAGCGGGGAACCAATTGAAGAAGATGAAATCCGAAAGGCGAAAAAATACAAAAGGAAAAAACAAACTCCTTGATCCAAATGCTTCAAACAGAAGCTCGCGAAGCCCCTGTTTTCACCTTCGACTACCATCTATGAAGGAAGAAAAAGAAAATCTGCTTCTATTTCCAAAACCAAATCTCACGGCCAACCTAAACGAGGAGGAGTAAGGTTTTTAAAACACAAGCTTGAAACACTTAAAAGATATAGGGGTTTTTGGGCTGAATAGACTTTTAACGAGGTAATATTTATTTGGGATTAGTACATAGACAGTCTATTTAAGAAAGACCTAATTACATAAAACGATTGAAAGTTAAAGAATTTACACTTTTGTCTAACATAATTTCCAAAATAGATGGTACCCATAATAGAAATTACTAATATATCCATCTCAATATTAAATCATTAATCAAATATGAAATTGGTTAATATTTATTAAAATATACCAAAATCCCTAAAATTAAGCTAATTGAGATTTTTAGAACCCACGAATTTGGTAACTCACTATTTTTAGAAACCCATTTTTCGTAACCACTTCATCTCCCTCCTCACCGCTTCGACTGAAACCCAAGGTTCGCATCTCCGGCGGATGCTTCAGAAAACTTCTCATCTTCGAGCTTTCAATCTCCATTCTTTCAGAAGATTACCCTGGCGTCCTTCATCTCATTTATATGGCAACATCGTCACCGACTACGTCTCCGTCGCATTTATAGGGCAACATCTTCCTTTTTTATTGTCACCGGCTACTTCTTCGTCATTGGCTACGTACCCAAGCTTCTCATCTCCGGCGGCCTCCATCGCATTTATAGGGCAACATCGTTTCAATTTTGCACAGAATCGAGGTATATATTTCTTATTGTATATGCTCAATATAGGTTTCTTTTTTTACAGAATCTGCTACTCTTTGGTTCCTATTATCTCTTCCTATCTGCTATTATCCTTTATAACAGTGTATATTTCAGTATATATAATATAGTGATACTGATTAGGATATATAATATATATCTAGATTAAAATATTTCCATATATAACAGTGAAACAATTTCCATGGCAAATGTATTAGGATATATAATATATCTCAAGTTTACATACGACTTTCGGTATTACATTGGTATATACGAGTATATTTTTCTTTATTCGTTTGTTATGAGTAACGTATGTGTGGTGATATATAGTGTTTAGATAATGATATATATTATATCTCAAGATTTATGTATGTCGATATATACTGATGGTGATTCAAAGTTAAAAATCTATTGGATATATACCGTTAAGGATTTACATCGGATAAATTTTATATCTCATAAGGTTTAGTCTATGTTATATCGGGTATATTATATATTCAATATGTTATACTTTATACAAGGACGTGTTGGGCAGTGAACGAAGAAGAAAAACGGAAGAAAAAATGGAAGAATAAACGAGAAAACTTGGAAGTGAACGAAGAAGAAAATCGGAAACAATGGAGGAGAGATGAAATAAATCTTTTTTGAGGGATTTGGAGGAGAGAATTAAGGAATTTGAATTGAGATAATATCTATAGGGCCCACATTTATTAAATGATTGTGATATTAATTTATGGAAATAACAATTTTATATTTCAAAAAATCAAAATTCATTAATAAATGAAAATGCAATCAATAGGGGTAAATACAGAATTAAATTAAAATCCTAATGCATAAATCTAAAAGTGTAAATTTTTAAAAATTTAGACATTTATGTAAATAAGTTTCTAAAACAGCCCTCCGAAGATATTATCTCTATTTGTTTTTTAATCTAAAATGTACGTTTTCTAATCGTTAGTTGATATCAGCCTATTACCAAATGACCATCCATGCTCCCTTCTCACTCTTCTTAATCTTCTCTCGAATATTCTCTCCCTTCTTTACTCACCACAAAATAAAACACCCTTGCCCATTACCAAATGACCATTCATGCCCCCTTCTCGCTCTTCTTAACCTTCTCTCCGATATTCTCTCTCTTCTTTACCCACCACAAAATAAAACACACTTTCTCTCTCATCTTTACTCTAAAAACCCCAAAATCTCTCGAATCTCTCTTCTCTATCTCCAAGCGGCCGCCACCCCTTACCACACATTTTCTCTCTCTTCTTAATTCACCCATAAACCCTAAAATCTATCATATCTATCTTCCATATTTCATCTTCAGCAACCATTTCCTCTTTTTTTTTAATGTTCAGATCTCTCAGATCTCTCTTCAGATCTCTTAGATCTGTTTCCTTCTCGCTCTAATCTATCTCGTTCTTGCTCTAGGTACTCTCTCGTTCTTATTTTCTCTCTCTTTCTTATTCTTACTCTCGCTCTCGCTCTCGGTGCACTCTCGCTCATTTGAAGACAAGCGCAGAGAAAATAGAAGTTGTAAGAGTAGATTTGAAGACGAGCACCGAGAAAGTTGTGGTTTCGCTCTCGATCTTGTTCTCGTTTTCGCTATCGATCCCATCGGAGGACAATCATAGATGGCAGAAAAAACAAAACAAAAAAAGAAGAAGAAGAAGAATAGGCAGCTGAGGAAGATGAGGAGAGAGATATATAAGTTTTAGGTATTTTTAGTGAATAAAGAAGAGAGAGAAAGTGAGTTTTGAGTTTTTTTAATGAGTAAAGAAGAGTGAGAAAAAGGTTTTGAGCTTTTTCATCTATGTATTTATTGTGTTCTAAATAAAGAAGAGAGAGAAATGAAGTTTTGAGCGAGGGTCTAGTATAAGGTAAGATATATAGATGGACTCAATCAAAAAGTAAAAAAAAAAGTTATTATTTTTAAAGAGGGAGTGTTTATAAGGAAACAATTATTAAATATTTCCAGAACTAAATAAAGTTTTTTTTTTTTTTTTTGAAGATGACTAAATAAATCATTCAAACTATTCTGTTTTTATTTATTAAATCTCTGGATGATTAATTTAGTCAAATTAATAATTTTTCAAAACTTATCCATGAAAGGTAAATCTTTTAAATCATTAGTTAATTGAATTAATTTTTATGAATTCTACCATTATACAAATGTATAAAGTGAATAGTTTCAAATTTTATTAAATAAAATGTTTTTATCTAAAAATAATAATAATCAAAATTTTTT
>NW_019104637.1:500147-535079 GCF_001995035.1 Momordica charantia
AAGCGGGAGCGGGAGCGGGAGCGAGATCAAGAGCGGGAGCGAGAGCGAGATAGAGAGCGGGAGCGAGACCGAGAGTGAGAGCAACCAAGAACAAGAACGAGACCGATGTTTTCTCTGCCCTTGTCTTCAGATATGCTCTTAAAACTTATATTTTCTTCGTGCTCATCTTGAAATCTGCTCTTAAAACTTATGTATATGCTCTTAAATCTTATGTATATGCTTTTATGATTCTTGGAAACAAAAATCGAATGGATCTGCTATTTTGTGTATGCATTTCTGATTTAGGGGCGTGGAAAAAAATGGAAGAAAGAGAGGAGTGCACAGCAAAAAATGAGAAAATCGAATGAGAAAAGGGTGTAGAAAAAAGGAGAGAGAATCTGGGGAAAAAAATCCAAAAGAAAGAGATCTCAAACGGTAATACATTGAGAGAGAAATCTTGTTGAAAAAAAAAATCAGGTAGAAAGAAAGAAAGAATTGCATAAGATAAAAATTTGGAGGATAGGGGAGGGAGAGGAAACTCAGGTGGAAGAAAAAATTATGGAAAAATGGTGAAAGGAAACAAATTTTAGAAAAGAGAGATAGAGGGAGAATAAGAAAGAGTGGAGGGTAATGAAAATAATTTTGTATTTAGTGTGATGTCAGCGAACATTAGAAAACCTATCTTTTTCATTGAAAAAGAGTGGGTAAAAAAAATATTGATTTGGAAAAAGGCTATTCAGCCCAAAAATCCAAGATATAGTCACATGTTCGGCTTAATAACAATAAAAGCCCACTTGGGATATGTCTTGAGTCACCCAAAAAAAACAAGTGAGAGAGTAGATTATTTGATATTTGTAAAAATTTTACAATTAGAACTAGAGAAGAGAAAGTAGCTAAAACAATACACGTAGAGATATGACATTGTTTAGAGAACCCTTGAGAGATGCAAACTATGGTCGATGTGTGCAATCCGAGACTTAGAGAGAGCGCAATCATCCCGATCGCCACATACACCGGAACAAAATCTTCGTCTTACGACGAATTGGCTCTACTCGGCTGCTGTCGATGGTAATTAAATTGCGAGAAATTGACAGAAAAATACTCAACAAAATAGATATAACTAATTAAAAATCAACACCCTAACTTGTTTGAGCCCGACTTAGATCGGTACGTTCAGGACGAACTACGGCCAACGGTCCCGCACCTTCCCTGAACACTCTTGAGACCTGCAAAACAAAGTTAGCACTCCGATTAGCAAGTTAGTTCTGGTCCGAGCTAACTTGCCGAGTCTACTTAGGATTGCGTACCTTGCATTTAAGGCTAAGGTTTCTATTTATAGAAATTGGGCCCGACAGGAGTTCTGACACTCCCTCAAATCGCGGCGTGTTGTCGGGTACGGAAGGGACATTGTTACGGACTTTGTCTCAGGTCGGGTCGGCGCTTTAGGTCCTACCCTGTCTGCCGATCTGAGTGCTTTGGAGCCACTTTCTATATTTTGTCGGCGTGTTCATCTAACTCACCTTTTGGATCATGACACGTGGCAGGCTAGGATTCGCATCCAAGGTAACCATTAATAAAATTGGAGGTCTAAAAAAAATGAATATTACTAATTAAAAATGAATGGTCGAATAGTTTGTAAAATTGAAAACCTAAACGACTCAAAAAAAATGAGATGCCTATAATTAAAAATTAAGAGTCTAACAACATTAAACAAAAAATGCATAAAACATAATTCCTGATACAATCTCGTGTCTTTTTATCTTCTCGTAAACCTTCGGACATAATCGAGATGTAAAAAAAGAAAAATAGATAAAAAGATGATGGCAGCACTTACCTATAAATTCATTTCTCACGTACTTTTTCGGCAATCAAATAGAATGGAATGTCAACCGTAGTTCAACTAGTTAAGGTACTTATCTTTGACCAAGAAGTCATGAATTTGAATTCGCGCCCCTACATGTTGTATTAGAAAAAATTATTATTAGAATAATTGGGTGTGATTTGATGATGCCTTTTCTTAGACTCTTGATTCCTATTCTGCCATTAGACAATGCATCTAGTTATAATACATTGATATTCACGAAGTTGAAACTCTTTAGCTGTATGATTAGTTTTAAAGTCGTAGCATATCTTGGAATCTGAGATCATCTAGTTGAACCTTGATTTTCTCCTTGTGCGTCAACAACATCTTCTATGTTTTAAGTTTATGTTATTCTACTTGCATCATTTACCAATGTCTTGTTACAATAATGAACTATATTTCTTCCAAAACTCCCTTTCTTTATACAATATTGATGTGTCAGCACTTGAACTATTCTTTACAAAATCCTTAAGGAGACAGGCTTGAAATATTTCCTATTACTACATCGTTAGGATTGCGTACGCTTGCACAGAGTTTAGTTCATATCAATCACTGACCTACGTATGATTACTTAAAACATGCACATCTATTATATTTATATATATATATATATATATATATATATATATATATATATATATATATATATATATATATATATATATATATATATATATATATATATATCTGTAGTGCTAACAAATTAATATACATAAAATTAGTTGATACGTGCCAACCAAGTATTGTATTAGCTTGAATACAACTCAAAATAACGAGGTACAAATTAATACCTCTCTTTATATAGATTATAAATTCAAGTGTCCTGAATCTTTATTTATAAGAACCCTTTTAAGAACTCAAGATGACTTGGCTATGTAATTGACCATCCTCCATCCTTATCCAAGATTTCAGAGAGAAGGGTTTGTGTGTGATTTGGATGATCCTTGCTCCTCTTGGCCAATCTCCATAACCACCATAGCCACTATGTCTTGCAAAGCACAGCCAAAGTTTATTCTTACTCTTGTGGGGACAGCACCAATCCAACCCATGGTTGTGTCCTACAAACACTGCCTGCCAACACACACCACATCCACCATATAAGCACATCATTTAACCCTAATTTTGTTTGCAAATTACAATGCTAAATAAATTTCTTAAATTTCCTCTTTTTTTAGTATAACGTCATGTCAAAGATCCCATATTGAAAAGATGACAACGGACCTAACAAATATTTATAATATACATGGATTACTCCTCTCATTGTCAATTGGTTTGAAATGGAATCTCATGAATATTGATATAGTACCAGATTCCAAAACGTTCAAACGAGCATTTGATCCATGAATATTGATACAGTATCATGGGATCCAGCCAAGATAAATGAGCAGAAAAGAGCCATGATCTTGTTGGGGCATGTGAAGGATCTTATATTTGAAAATATGATAAGGGACGTCACAAAGGTTTATAATATACATGAGTTACTCCTTTTATTGGCAATGAATTTTGAGATAGAACCTCATGAATATTGATACATGTGAGTTGGAGAATTCGATCTCACGATCTCTTGATCAGAAATAAGTACCTGAACCAGTCGATACATGCTGAGGTTGCCTTTTAAATTTCCTTTCATCACCATTAATTTTGTTTGTTGTTATTTTTTTTAAATATATAATTTTGAATATTGTTTATCAATGATTAGTACTCAAAAACGTTTTGATAATAATATCCTCAAACTTATCAATTATTGTAAAAGTATCCTTAATCTCAACTCCATTTTATTAAAAGAAATAATTATTAATGAAATTATACTTTTAGTCGACTTGACCTTTTTCAATGAAACAGAGATAGAGATAGAAAGATGATACCTTGACAGAAGGCCTTTGTTGGAGTAGTGTCATGATGCCAAATTCAGCTTGTTGAGCAGCGACTTTCTCCTTGTTAATTGAACCAACACAAGGCTCTTCTATCAAAGAATATGGAGCTACCTCCTCGTATGCTCCACTTGGTATGTGCCAGAAAACTATCTCTGCAACCCTGTTTTCGTTCAAAATAATAAGCTCAAAATACATCATAAAGTCCACAAGTTCCAAACAAAATTTATGTGTGTCTAATAGGTTCTTTATATTTAAAATATATATATATCTAATAATATATATCTATAAATTTTTAATGTTGCGTGGGTAAAAAATAATTCATAAATCACGAATTTATTAAACACAAAATCTAAAGTTTGGTCTACACATTAAGCTAAAAGTGGACACTTCAAACAAAATAGACTAAGTCAACAATGCCACGGGTGAAAGCAAGATCAGATGTATTTGAGGGTAAGAAACTCATAAAATAAATTGTCTATAAAATAGAAGTGAAATTACTAGAGAAGTGTACTCAAATTTAAGAATTTATTAGATAGAGGCCAGACTTATAACTTAACTAGCATAAATATTATTTTCCAATCATGAAATTAAGAAGGCAAAATACCGAAAAAAATTTTAAATTTTTTTTAATGTTTTAATGTTTTAATGTTTGCATCCTCAGCAATATAATTAATACATACTCGGAATAAGGATTGATTTGTTGGGCTGTACGGCGAAACCACTCCACCTGGGAACTTGAGATAACTTCAGGATAAGAACCACCGCCAGAGTCTAAGAAATACAAGTTGATTACCGGCGACAATTCCAGACCGTCCGATGGTGAGATCTGGAGATAGTAGTTTGAGATAGTGGGCCACAGATCTGTGGGCCCACTTCTCGATCTTGATAATGAGTTATTCTCCACCTCATTTTTCATCAGCTCCAAACGCCGTGTCCCTCGAAACTCACACCCTCTTCCTCCTCCTGCGGATCCTTCTATCTCGTAAAACAAAAAAATAATAAGGGTAAGAATTTATAATCCTTTTGGTAGGGTTTTAGTTTGTTGTCTTTCGTTTTCAATTTCATTAAAAAATTTGAAAACTATTTCTATTTTTTATTTCTTATTTAACGTAAATATTTTCAAAATTATATAGAAATCCTGAAATATAAAAAATAAATCTTATCTCTAATTTGGATTTCAATTTCTTCCTAAAATCTTATTCCATCGTATTTGAATTTATAGTCGTTATATTTTTCTTTTTCTTTATTAAAAAATAAGAAGGGGTAATATTTTGAAACTGGCCCTCATTAGATACCTTTAAAACATAGAGACCGGATCCAATTAAGTTTAGTTTAGATAAAGGACCTAGCTAAACTGATTAAAACACCCCATTTGAGGTGATTAAGGAAAGTATCGACCTAAACGGCAATACTTTTGTTGATGAGGAATTCCAGCGGAGGAGAACCATTGGAGCGGCCAGGAAAAGGGGGCGTCGTCGTGATTTCCGAACACAGTGGCCCACGGGATTCCCCTGGCTTTAGCGGGAGAGAGTGCCATTTCCCAGTAAAAAGTTGCAGCATTTGGCGTTGCTATGTTGTTGGCTGTAATCACATCTCCAAGGTACACTACCAAATCTGCAGCCTTGGCTTAACCAAATTAACGATTATATGTTTACCAAAAAATAAACAAAATTTGAGAGAATAAACATAAACAACCTGGGTTTTCATCATGGAGGACAGTGGAGATGACTACTGTAGAATTGGCATCTTGGATCGGACCCCAATCGCTCCACGCCTCCTCCCCAAAATGCAGGTCTGCAAAAACAGCGATCTTGAACGACGCCGAGCCTGGCCGCATCCGGAGGACCCTCGCCGCCGCCGCCCGTCGGAAGAGGGCGCAGATCAACAAGGATAAGGTTATGAATTTAGGGATCATTTTATTTTCAAGTGCTTGGCGCTGTGTGTTGTGTGCTTAGAGTGCATCACTGTGTTTTTTTTAGAGTGAGGAACCACATACACATTATCTAATAATATATACATATTTTTGTTTGTAAACAACTTGAGCTCCCCTACCGCCATAGCTTTGACGACGTTTCCTGTTCCGACCTTGAGAGTCATCTCTCCGGCGTCAAGCTGCCTCCAGGAACTAATTCCCTGAAATGAAGAACAAACGTGATTAGTGGCTCCCGAATCCAGTATCCAGACAGAGTCATCGTTCTCCACTAAACATGTTTTCAAAACAAGTAAATCATATTTACCTTCGTTGGCTTTCTTCTTTTTGGTCAAGTACTTTGGGCAGTTGCACTTTCAATGCCCGTCCATATTGCAGTGGAAACACTTTCCTTTCTCTACAACCTTGGCCTTGCCTTTCTTGGCAGCGGCAGCAGCGGAGTCAGGTTTAGACCCCTTACCAGCAGCCTTCTTCTTAAAAGTCTTATTTCCAGAAGAAGAGGGCGCAGACTTGATTCCAGAGGACGAACCTCGATTGAACCTCTTTGAGGTGGCAACATTTGCCTCCCCTTCTTGTCTCTTACTCTTCATAAGAGACTGGTAGGTCTGTAGCTCGTTTAAGAGCGTGGTCAGAGTGTACTCCAGCTTATTCATAACCGCATTGCTGCGGAATGGAAGGAAACTCTTCGGAAGAGATTCCAGAATGAAGCTGACCTGACTCTGCAAGTTTATGACAGCCCCGTTCGTCTCAGCCACGTTGAAGTGGACCATCAAGTTGAGAACGTGTTCTTGCACTGAGGAACCCTCCTTCATGCGGGAGTTGTAAACGAACTTAAGGGCTTCATGTCGAGCCTATGAGGACGGTTGTCCAAACACGCTTTGCAGCGAGTCCATGATCTCCTTAGCGGTGACCGTGTCCTCATGCTTCTTGGCAAGCACATCAAATATGCTCGCTAAGATGTAGACCTTGGTCTTGTCATTGGCCTTGATCCACCTATCATAGACGTTGCACACCGCCACAGTGGCGTTAGGCGCAGGAGCTTGATGACAATCATCTTGCAAGACGAACCTAAGATCATCTATCACGAGAATAGTGTTTAAATTCGATTTCCATTGTTTGTAATTCTCACCGTTAAGTTTTTGAGCGACTAGGAGTGCAATAATTGAAGTAGACATGCTGAAAGTAAAAACAAACCTATATCAGTTTCATGCATTAGCCTTTAAACCCAATCAAATTTTAGCAAAAGTAATTAAGCACCCTAACAAAATTGTATTGCAACGACGCTTCAGTGATTTAGAGCAACAGCTACCGTAGGGCAGACAGGTACTCCTTCACTGAATTGAGACGTTCTCAACTAAATTTTACACCAGAATAACTCTTATTCCTATAAACTTTAGTCATCGTTTATTTGGTCAGGAAATTACTAACTAACTTAACAACTCCCCGTAAGTGTGACCCGTCATTTTCGGACCTCAGAGATCCACCCCAATAATCCCGTCGTTGGGAAGGAAAATATTGGAGCAAAACCTAAGAGACCCTTATCCATTTATGGAGTTTGCCTTGGTTTTGATTCCATACAATGAACCCTCCGTAGGGATGGTCGCTCCAGGACGACACGCAGGTCATGTATGAAACCTCACGGTGCAAACCAATGGCGGAGACCGCAGGATGTGTTGTCACACGTCCTTCTCCCACTTACTATGAATACTATCTCCATTCACCTCGATATTGAACCATGCAAACACCTTCCGTAGGGAGGCCGCGCCGAGGGCGACACGAGGCCGAGCATGGAACTCACAGTGTGAATATAAAGGAGAACGTGATAGAGAGATAAAAGTATGTTATTTTTACTTTGTATATCAAATATATTGTTGTATATTACATATTCTCTTTAGCTCCCACTTAGTATTCTAAGATAAGGGTATATTACTTAGATAAATCCCGGCTAAGTGAAATTAACTAAGTGATTTTTTAGTTAGCCCAGTATAACTATTATATTGGTAGTTGTACAATAATGTTTTAGTTCATTAAACACTTTAATAAACCAATGACATTATTGCACGTCTATAAAATATTGACTAATTTAACTCCCAGGTAGAGGTGTTCCCTTACGGTCAGCTTAAATACCTCAACCTAGACAGAACTTTCCTTAGACAGGGTTCCCTTATAGACAATATTTTATATTTAGTCTTTTATCATTTCATTTTAAACCTAGTTAAAATAAAATAAAAGACTACCCCCTAATCATATTAGAAGATATAATAACCTAAGGTCTAATTAATTTTAAACCCCTTTAAAATTAATTAACTTAGACCCTATGTTTGCATGCAATTCTTTATTATAGATTTTAATTTCTTTCTACCACATTTTATAACTCTTATAAACTTTAAGAAATTAAAACTATAATCATGCATTGTAAACATACATTAATATAAAAATTATATTAATCAAAGTATTGTCATGCTCAATGCAACTTTATTTTCATCTAATTAATACAACACTTATATTAATTATGAAAATAAAACATGCATTCATACACTATAACATTTATAACTATATGATGCATGACCATACATACATACTATATATCAAAATATACATATTATGCATGTAACCTATGGTGGAATTTTAAAACTATATGACATACAATATGCAATATGCTTTTAATTAAAATATACATTCAGAATGCATAATATAATTAAATAGCAAAGTTGGAACGATTTTTTGCACCCTAAGAAAGCAAAATAATACAAAAATAAGAAAACGACTGCAACCGCCCTCGAACCGCGAACCAGAGCCACAAAAACGCGCGAAAAACACCCGGGACAGCGCCTCGGCGCCTAAGGGCAGCGCCACGGCGTTGCTGCAGCAAAATGCCGCAGCAACAGTGTCGCAGTGCCTAGACATGGCGCCATGGCACTGCACAGCTCCGCGGCGCTACAGTGCAGCGTCGTGGCGCTATGTGCCTTCCCTGCAGCGCCATAGCGCTGCTGCACAGCCCCACGGCGCTGTCTGTGCAGTCTGCTTCGTAGTCTTCGCTGTTTTCTGCAATTTTTAGCCAAATCCGACGCCGCGAACAACTTTCGAGTGACCCGGACTTACAGACTCGATACAGAAACAATATCCCCAAAACACCGGACCTTTACATGATCAAATCAAGAAGAAAAACGCTATCTACATGCCAAAAATCGGAAATTTTCCAACCCGCAAACCCATATTTCGAAAATATGAAAACACCCACCAAAAACACCGATTTTGCTCCCAAAAAATCAGAACAACAACCTGTCTCTGATACCAATTGAAGGGATGTGAATCCCGGAGCGGAAGCGGACCGTTGTTCGTGATATTTGGGAAACAAAATCAAAACGGTTAAGAAGAAAATACAGGGGAAAACCATACATTTGAAGAACTTTTCTTCAACGGTTTCCACCCGAACAGCACCACCGTGTCTTCCTCGCTATCCTCTTGGGTCTCGAGACCGTGCTTGTGGGAGCACCTCGTTTGGAATGAGAGGGAGTATTGAGAGAGAGAGCTCCTTGAGAGATTGGAAGTTTTTTCTTCTTCTTTTGTTCTGTATCAGTTGCAGAACCATTCAGCTTCCCATTTCAAAAAAAAAGAAGAATGATTAGTTAACATATATATATATATATAATAATAATAATTAATATATATATAATTATAATATATATATATATAATTAATTAATAATTAATTAACATATATATATATATCAAATAATTAACACTTAATTATTTATCACATAAATAGAATCATATTCTATAGTATTTCTCTCGTATAACCTATAGTTTTAATATGAATCTTATTCATATTAATTTTATTTGAATCTCATTCAAATAATTTCTCTAATAATATATAGTTTTAATTTAGAATTAACTATATATTATAATGTATCAATATACATATAATCCCTTATTAAATTTGAACAGTTCAAATTCTTCCAAAAACTTGATCCTCGTTTTACCCGTTATGAGCTAGCTAGGGGACCTAATGGACCTACAGATCAGAAGCTCCAACGATACGAGATTAATCGGTCAAACTCATTGACCGAGTTGATCAACATTGGTTAACTACGGGTCACTCCACTAAAGACCAGTAGTTGCACTCTTCTCACTGCAGAATATTTTCGTGTCCATGGATATACGACCATTAATGACGAGTCAATCCTTCACGAGTGCTCGTAACTCAAGTTGGGTCAAATTATCGTTTTACCCCTGAGTTACATCTTACTCCTTAAATATCACTACTCCTCTAATGAACAATCTGGTTATGGTCCGACCAATAACCGAAAGTCCCTCTCAGGCCAATGAGAGTGTGGGACCCCTTGTTCAAGTCCCGGAGTTAGTAATTAAGAGAACACTCATTTACTCCCCTAAAGTCGGGGAGAAGTGAATTCCATCTTGTGAAGTTATGTTCTCAGCTCCCCACTCGGTCTCGTCCCCAAAATGGTAGGAATATTAAGTCGGCCACTCGGGCCACTCTCATCCATACAGATCAAAGGACGAGCCCTCACAGGTAGGAGTCCATAACTCACTCAGGATTGAGAATGAGTTGCCTGGTCATCCTAAGAAACAGCAATCTATTAGTTAACGGTGTTACATCTAAAGATTGACTATTTCGTGGTCCGATCAGAGTGGGCCGTATCCATAGTGTTGCTAGGATAAGGTACCCAGCCTTATCCATATACTATAGACCATTTAGGTTATTCACGAGACATTATCCACTTGTATATCAGGGTATATCAAATATATACCTCGTATATCAGGGATATATCAAATATATACTCAGTATATCAAATATATACCCAGCACATATACTCTCCCGGTTACACTAAAATAACCTCGGACGTTTAGTTTATTGGATTTTGGACAATGCAATGCTATGAACTCAACAACAAATTTATTGAATAAAACTTTATTGAATATACATTTGTTTTTATATAAATACAAACTACGAGTTTAGGCAACACACCCAACGCGAAAGGTGTTAAATTCAGCCGGAAGACCATTTAAGGTGTAAATGATAAGATCTTCCTCATTAACAACAGTAGACACATTCGCAAGCTTATCCTTAATTTCCTTCATCTGTTTGATGTAATCAGCAATTGGTTCTCCTGATTTCTTGATAATAGATTGTAAATCTAATTTGAGATTTACAACATTAGTGCGACTATTCGAAGAGTAATATTTTTCAAGAATCTCCCAAACCTGTTTCGAAGTGTCACTGCCAACAACGTATGCCAGTGCCACAGGGGAAAGAGTAACACTGATCAAGGTGAGGAATGCTTGATTCTTTGCAATCCAATCCTCAAAAAGAGGAATAATTTTCGAAACAGCAGATCCAGAAGAAACATCCACAGCAGATTCACAAGAAACATCAGTCACGCCTGAGGGCAGAAATTGAGCAAGCTTGGGATTCGATCCATCAAGAAATCCAAAAAGCTTGTGTGCTTTCAAAATTGCCGTGAGATGAGATTACAGATGTTTGATAGAAGAAAGATGGAAGAATGAATATCATGTTCCATTGAAGAAGACGCCAAGGTGCTTGAGGAAGATGCCATGCGAGGGAACACGTGGAAAAGGAATCGAAAAAAAAAACTGATGCGAGTCAATAGGCTTGTGATACCATTAAGCAATATATCACAATGAATGAAATAATACTGTATCTCCCACTATCATCTCAAATTAATTACAGAGTTTAAATAGAGAAATAATATAACTGTGTAACAACTAACAGTTCGAACATAACAGAATTTGTTAGGCAAGATATATTTACATAATATAAGCTGTTCAAAACGTGTTGGAAATTGCATGAAGAAGATGACGGGACAAAGAAACACGTTGCCCGCCCCCCTACAGTACCCATGCAGTAGACTTCCTTTTTTCTGGAAAAAAAAGCACCGTAACATTTGAAATCATCTGAATATTCAGACTGTGGGTCCAACAAAGTGAAACTTCGAATTGCGACCTTGTGATGTGAATATGTGACCTCCACTCCACTTGCAACCAGCTGGTAAAAGCAAGAGGCAACATTTCTAGTTATTTTTTTTCTTTTGAATTGAACAAATCCTCCGACCAATCGTATAGTCTTTCATCAATTAAAGTTATATTCAGTATTAAAGCAATATGTAGAGAAATTAAAGAACCATGAAAATTAATGATCCGAACCCAACAATACGTTGTTTCCTTAAGACAATTTTGTTCCTTCTATGGTGCTCAAGGTTTCACGAACAATTGTCTCTCGGGATAAGACGGATCTACCAACTTGTGAATGCAGCACTTCACGCACAAGACTCAACAAACTTTAGTATTTAAGTAAACGTACATAGGGAAAAAGAAGAGAATTTTGAGGAAGATTTTTCTGTATTTCAAAATTGAAAAAAAACACATATTTATAGACTATTTGTGGTCATTCAAATAGTCATATCTTTCCATCCTTTCATATAAGGTTGTGTCATCTACAAAAAGACATATCATTTCATGAAAAGTTGTGGTTCTTCATTTTTAATAAAAAAAAATCATAAAATCCAACCAACATCGTGTTATCATTCAACTTGGAGCAAATAGAGTCTTCTCTATTTTTAAAAAATTTCTTTTATCTTATATGACAAGTCTAAATGACTTATATATATTGAACTTTATATTATTAAATGAATATTGTTGGGATGAGGTACACGAGTGTTAAGACTATGCTAACTTAGTTGAGGGGAATCTACTCTTTCCTTATCACCAATAATTTATTTTTTAGAAAAAAAGTCAATAACATTTCATATATTATATCTCTTATGCTTTCCATTTCATATATTCTCATTTCATTTTTATCCTGGCTTTTTTTTTTTTTAAGAAAATGGTCAAGTGCTTTCACCCCGTCTAAAATCCATTTAATTTTGATTTCAATGATCTTTTTCCCTTTTTAGTTTATTAATAATTTATTTACTTTTTAATTTTAAATATTACTAAAAAATTTTTACTTCCCATTTACTTGTTTTGATTCTCATTTGTAAGAAAAGCATTTTTAACAAGATTATAATTTTGATTTTCAACCTTTATTATTTTTTTGGGATTTGAATTGTATTACCTATGGTAAACTTTGGAAAATTGTTTTTTTTAATTATTTTAATGCCTATTATATCTTTTATATATATTATATCCACTAAATCTGATTTGAAGTAAAACAATAAACACTAAATAAATAACAGTTATCAAACATACTTTTGTGTTTGTTTATCTTCCTCGAGAAACAACAAATAGAAATGATTCTAAACATACTCATGTTTATACTTCTAAAAAAAAAACTAAAAACAAGAAAAAATAACGTTACCAAATAAGCCTTAATGCCAATACAAGCATAGCGGTAGAGGTATGTAACTTCTTTCACCTTCATAAAAAAATTCAAATCAAATTCTCACACCCAACAATTTATTCTACTAAAAAAAGATCCAAGCCTTAATATTTCTTTTTCAATCTAGCATGTGTTATTTGAAAAATTTACCATTTATAAGTTCTAATATTTTTTACTCATATATTTTAAGTTAGCCCTTGTTAAATTTAGCTGGTATAAGAAGGTATATATTTTGTGAGTTCACAAAAAAGAAGTAGGTGCCATGAGAGAGTAAAAAGTTAAAAATTATGCAAATTTCTTAGAAAATTGGTGAATAAATTATAAATTTTCTTTACCAGGTTCTTCCACCAAATTTCTTTCAAATCTATTGTCAAATAATTTTAATATTGGCCAACAAAAATCCAACATGAGGTTAGCTAAGTACTTGATACTTGTCTTTGTAGGTCATGAGTTCCAATCCCCAACTCCACTTATTGTACTAAAAAAGTATTGACCAACAAAAATGGTAAAATAGAAAAATGCTAAATAAAATCAGACATTGTTGTAAAGATATATTCATTTTTATTATCAAAATATCAAAATTCCCAATAAAATCTCCTCTTGATGAGGTTGGTTAAGATTGAATATTAGAATGATAGTCATATATCATCCATTAAAAGGCAATCCCCAACCAACAATGTTAAAAAATAATAAAGAAAAACGGTGTGCCATAAAAAATTAAAAATAATAATAACATAACATTTTAAATAATACTTTTTCGACCCAACTTTAATTATTCTCAATAGGAAATATGACAAAAATAAGAGAGATGGTATACATCTCAACTTTATTCTAAACAATGTACGTTGGGCATCACTTTAGATTTTCAAAAAATTAATGTATTAAATTCCTATAGACACTTGTGGGTATCTTTACATTTCCACAACTTCGACATTGATATAAAAGGATAAATCGACATTTTCCTTATATAGTAAAAAATCAATGACGATTATAGACATAATATTAATAATAAAAAAATATTTCACTATTTTAACTTATTACAAAATAGTAAAATATTTATTTGTTCATTTGAATACTTGTT
The DNA here is from genome assembly GCF_001995035.1 of Momordica charantia. Next base: position 514,232 of record NW_019104637.1, read on the forward strand.
TTTTATGATTTCCAAAGAAAATGTCTATTTATATGGATGTTTTATCGATTATTCTATTAACATTTTCGTTCAACCTTTCTATCAACATTAATGTTTAAAACCCTATTAAAAAAAAACCTTTATTCCAAACTTACATTTATTGATAATGATAACATACAAATACAAGTGGATTGAATACCATATGAATTCGAAAAACCAAACACATAAAAAGAAGTAAATTTGCCAATGAAAGTGAATGGTTGTTTAATAATAAGGTCAAATCTTTCTGACCCCTGCCTTTTTCGTGTGCTTTCATGACTGTCTCCTATCCCTTCCTTCTCCCTCCCAAATTACAACGTTTTGTCTCGTTCAACTAATGAGAGGGTTAAAAATTATTTCAAAGCAAAAATAAATTAAATGGCAAAAGACTCCAAATAAAGAAAAAATCTTATATTTTCAGTTAAGTTTTTAACTTTTTTCAGAGAAATAAGGAGAGTAGACGGTGCAGAACATGGAAATAGACCCAACATATCTATTTTTAGAAGGTTCTGTAATACCACAACTTTTTATTTTGAACCAATACATAAGATTATTAATATTAGTAATAATAAATATTTGAAAAATGTTACAAGGGGTTAGAATTCAGAATTTATTTTCATTTATTACTCATGAAAGGTTTTGGTTGGAAACTGGAATAAATTGATGAAATTATAGATGCCACTATAAATATTATTTATGACAGCTCTACAGGACTTTTTGTATTGGTTTAATTTATTTAAAAATGAGCTTAGCTGGGCAGTAATTGGCACCTATCTCGAGGTCATGAGTTCGACTCTCCCCACTCCCACTTATATATGATAATATTGAATCTTCATATTTGTTCCAGGCCTACCAATAATAGAAATTACATCTATAATGATCATAAAGAGGTAAAAAAAAATAGTAAATTTATAATAAGAAATTGTGTTTAGTATATGGTACCATGAAATGCTGTTTATAAAGTTCTTGTAGGCATCAATCTCGTCCAACTCTTGCAATAAAGTATTCAAGAGTGAAAGAACATTTTGGGTTCTATTTTTATCTCTAAGAATATGTAGAAGTGGCAGTGATCGGAGGTGGTGCATCAAGGGCAAGGGTTTTTACTCTCTGAAGACAGGAGACTTTGTTTTGATCTATTATTTAATCTAGAATGTTGAAAGATCTGCTTGGTCGTCGAGTGGAGAGGATAAAGCATACGGAAGAGGAGAAATGAAAGCATTTTGAAATAGGAGACAATGTGATTTCTTAGTTTGATCACAATACTTTGGCTTCTAAGATCCTCATGACAAGATTCGTCAATATTGAAATTTTCAAACAAATGATCCAACGCATTTGGAATGTGAATGAAATGAAGATAAAGGGAGCGGGAAAGAACGTTTTTGTTTGTCAATACAAAAACTCCAAAGATTTGAGAAGGGTGTGGTGAGTGATGACCCATGGTTTTTTGATAAAGGTGTGCTATCTTTTAAGCAGCTACAGCAGATACAAGTATTGCCAAAATAGAATTCAAGTATGTATCTTTTTTGGTCAATTTACATGATCCCTCTATCAGGTTTCTCGAGGGTCTCGCCAATAGCAATTGGGAATTTAATTGGTAATTCTGAGCAAGTTGATGCCGATGAAGATGGTCATTGCTGGGGAGAAACTCTTAGAATTCGATGTGAGGAAACCACTTTGACGGGGAGTCCTTATCAAGGTCTTTTCCATGGCGGACGAGTGATGGATCCCCACAACATATGAAGAATTATCGCACTTCTGCTATAGATATGAGAAGTTGGATCATATCTCAAAAGATTGCGAAGACCACCAATAAGATGAGGAAAATCTGACTCAATATGGTCCCTAGCCATGAGAAATGTCGCAAACTCATAAATGTTTAATGAGTACAGAATATAAGAAAGAAAACAGACGTGGGAGAGGTAGGGGAAGAGGGAGTAGAACCTCATCGCATGGAGAAATTTCTAATGACAACTCAGCTAATGTTTGCAGTCAATTTTTCTTCTTTAACCGAGTTCACTGCTGCTCACGTGGGTGATGACTAAGATCATTAGTCTCCAGCTCTTTTTCCTCATTTGAATATTTACAACATTACCCCTGATTGGGTTTATGCCGGCTGTAGGAGTTTGTTATTTTGATCAAAATTGGTTATCCATATCAGTAATGGGAGCTCCACTCACAGAGTCTGGATCCTTCTAACGGGAAGCATGTAAAATCCCTTTCTTGTTATAAACCTTAGATTTTAGGGCTAAAATATGACGGAATGACAAATGAGACGACGACTTTGCCCCTGATAACTTTGTAATGTCATATTTTCTCCAATGTTTCAGAGAACAAATGTTCCTATTTTTAGACTTCTTGTGCTCTTATGTTTGATTTCGAGTAACGCATAGCCTTAGAGACGTGAATATAAAAGCTACCGTCATTCGTATATAGAAAGAGACGAATGGAGACCAGACTTTATAAATGAGATTTCCAATTATGACAATGGACACACGTCTCAAAGATGTGGTTCAAATTTGTAGGCTATAATAGAGAATGGATACACAAAACTACCTTTCAAACATAATACTGAGATCAAAGTGAAATTTTTCAAAATACATAAGAAACTATGCATAATATTTTCGAACATGATCTGAGTTGACTGGATTTAAAAATTCACTGCTATCCATGTTGGCCAGAACTAGTGCTCTTCCGGAAAAAGCCTTTTTCACCACAAAGGGTCCTTTATAATTTGGGGTTCATTTGCCTCGATGATCTTTCTGTAATGGGAGAATTCTTTTTAGAACTAAATCTCCATCTCTAAACCTTCTTGGGTGCACCTTCTTGTCATAGGCTTTCATCATTCTTCTTTGATAAAGTTGTCCTCTGCATAATGTCGTCAACCACTTTTCTTCTACAAAATTTAGCTGCTCATAATGCCTTTAGACCTACTCAGCCTCTTGTAACTTAGCTTCCATGATAACTCTCAATGATGGAATTTCTACTTCAACAGGGAGAACAGCTTCCATACCATAAACTAATGAAAATGGCATTGCCCCAGTTGAAGTACGGACTGAGGTGCGATAACCATGTAAGGCAAACAGAAGCATTTCATGTCAGTCTCTGTAAGTTACAGTCATCTTTTCAATTATTCTTTTTATGTTTTTGTTGGCGGCTTCCACTACATTATTCATCTTAGGTCGATAAGGGGTTGAGTTGAGATGCTTGATCTTAAACACAACAGGATGCAAAATGATTCACACAACAGGAAGGAATAGACTATGATGAGACTTTCTCGCTTGTTGTGAGGTTTACATCTATAATACTCATTCTAGCCATAGTCGCCAGGTTTAGATTTGGAATTACATCAAATGGGTGTAAAAACAACATTTCTGAATGGTGAATTAGAAGGAGAAATTTACATGCAGCAAACCATCAGTTTTGTTACCAAAAGACAAGAAGATAAAATATGTAAATTAATGAGGTCAATTTATCGCCTTAAACAATCTTCGAGATATTGGTACATCAAATTTCACCAAGTAATCATCTCATCTGATTTTCATATGATCGATAAGGACCACTATGTGTATGTTAAAACAAACAAAGATAAGTTTGTGATTCTTTCACTATATGTGGATGACATATTGTTGGCTGGAAAAGATAAGGACTATGTGTTAGCCATTAAGGAATGGTTATTCTCAAACTTTCAAATGAAAAATAGGGTGAGGAGACTTATATACTTAGAGTTAAGATTGAAAGAGATCGCTCCAAAAGGATGTTAGCCATGTCACAAGGCCAATACATCCAGAAATTTCTTGAAAGGTTTAATATGCAAGACTGCAAACTCATTGATACTCTTATCGCCAAAGGCGAAAATTTGAGTCAAAGAATGTGTCCTACGACTCCTGAGGAAATAGAGCTCATGAGAAAAGTTCCTTACCAGAGTGCTATTGGAAGCTTCATGTATGTTATGATATGTACGAGACCAGATATCTGGTTTGTCATTGGAATGATAAGTAGATACCAGTCAAACCTTGGCCAACCCCATTGGAAGACTGTTAAGAGAATACTTCGATATCTCAAAGGCACTATGAATTATTCGCTGTGATATCAGGGAAACAATTCAGAATTAGAAAGCTACTCGAACGGTGATTAGGGAGGAGATATGGATGAAAGAAAATCCACCTCGGGATATGTCTTCTAACTCAATAATGGAGCAATATCTTGGAGTAGCAAGAAACAAACTTGTATAGCCTTGTCTACAATGGAAGCTGAATTTGTTGCACTTTCAGTGGCGGTACAAGAAGCAGTATGGCTTAAGAGATTTTTAAGTCATTTGAGATTTAAAGAAAGTGCACCTGACTCACTATTAGTAAACTGTGATAGTCGGGCTGCTATAACTTTCACGAAGAATCTCAAATATCACTCTAAGATAAAACACACAGATATCAAATACAATTTTGTTAGAAATATGATTGCACAAAAGGAAGTAAATGTGCAATATATATCAACGAGCAACATGGTTGCGAACCACTTTACTAAACCTATTCCTAGAGATGTATTTAATAGCCACATTAAATCTTTAGAATTGCGAAGGCTTTAAGTTTGTATTTCTGAACAAATTGTATTGTGTATTTTAAACTATGAAATAAAGTTTTGTACTTTATTATGCAAACACAAAAAATGTTTAGTACATCTAATGAGAAGTATGTCAGACAGTAGATTGGCTTTCTCACACGAGCAATCGCTTCTATGACTTGCGTGTCAATTAGAAATGAGATAATTTTAAGCAATTTTATTGTTGTAGTAGTACAATGAAATATGAGAGTAAGTGCTAGCTTAAAATGAGATATCATCTTGATATGTGATCAAGATGAGATCATATAATGATCGAAGGTGACAAATCTCATTATTCTCGTTAAACTATATTTGAATGTAAGATAGAAATCCTGTTATCATTAGTTGATAAATTATTAAGGTAGATCAGTTGTGGACTCAAGTTAAATATTAAGTATATCTGAACTATCATTTATACAGTATTTAGTTGAGACATACACTCTAACGAGATAGAGTAAAATATTGTACTACGTGTGCACAATTTGACCACCAAAGGTAGCTGAAGTTAATTGATCTACTTCTTCGTTGTGTGAGACCTGTGAGATTAACAAATCTCCACAAGTACCCTTATGACCTTTTGGATAAAATTTGGAAGTTCTATTGCAATGTTAGCATTTTTAGGGAGGTTGCCAATGGTCATGAATTATTTGATCTAATGGGACCTACCTAGAAAGCAGTTGTTTAGGAATGGAAATCTTTTAGGAAAGAGAAGATCATTTCGAGTGTCATATTATAGTGTATTCACAAGTCGACCAATTATATTTTTGTAATATAATTGTGAATACACACATATACGAAATTAATATTTCGAAAGAGATCATGAGTTGTGATAAATATGACTAAAAGACTCTAGGGCACTTTATACCAACTCTACTCACTTATTCAAGTTACTTTACATACTTAACCGTTCTAAAGTGACTCACTTTCGAAATTAAAGTATGACGGTCACACAATCTATTTTTCTTGTATAATTCTGATATTAGTGAACTAAAATGTGTTTCATGTTTTTGAGACATTAAAAGAGTCCCATAAGAAGATGAGACATAGTCTTTTTTTGGTTCGCCCATAATGAAAGTACATTATGTGCGAGTGGGAGATGTAGGATTTATTAAAATACAAATCAAATTCAAATTTCCCCTAAAACCTCTCCTCTCTCTCTCTAACTTTATCTATGTGAGTGTGGGATACGAGGTGTGTCTTATTCCTGGAGAAAACAGAGAGAAAGAATTCTGGTAGACGGAATTTCTACCCGTGAAACACAGAGACATTAAGGTTCGCAAATTCTTCACCACTTGAAGAATTCAGGTTGTGAAACGTGACTTTTTCCGTTCATGATTGATCTCTGATAGCTACTTGGTTTTCGTGGATTCCGCTGACACTACAAATGTTAGTATCCAATCCCACGAAAAACTCAACATATAAACATAATTCATTAGCAAGATGTATTTATATATTCAAAATTTTGTTTGTTGAAGAATTTTTTAGACAATATTAACAATCTAGTATTTTTTAAATAAAAATGACATTAGTTCTTTTTTTAACAATTTAAATAGGAACGAAGGCAAAGGATGTTGCTCTTTTTCTTTTTCAGGATAAATGGGTGCCCTATGTATGCGGGAGCTTAAAAAAAGCAGTCCAACATAATATAGAGAATTTATAATTTTTCTATTAGAAATACAAAAATTTAAAGGAGTAAAAACAATTATAGTCGTTTAATATAAGTCATTTGAAAAAATGCCAAACACTTTCAATTTAGAGGAATGGCAAACTTAAAAATGAGAAGATCTCTACTATGTACTTTTAATAATAGAATAATTCAAATATTTTACCAACCAATTTTTAGGAGAATTATAATAACAAAATTAAGGAAAATAATATTAGTTAAATTAAAATCTAAACAAAAAATTTATTATCGAAAATTATACTCAAAATACAAGATTTAAACAATAACATCATTATTGAAAATGACTAAGATAGAAGTTGAATGGAACAAAGACATGAATGAATTGAACATATAAGGTGTATTTTTGTAACACAATTAATACAAAAATATAATAAAAATACTCACCTTAAATCAATAGAAACTCAAGTCTATATTGTTGGTCTTTCTCTCATTTATCCTCCGCCACCCGTCGCCCCACCTACAACCAGCTTTGTCACCCCGCTTGATTTTTACCTCCTTTGCGTTACCCTCATTCCTTCAATCTTGAACGACTCGATTCCAATTGCACTGTCTGACGGTGCCTTCTTAGATTTTGTCACCAAAACTATCTCCCCCTCAATTTCAGTCTCCTATTCCCACGTGGTGCGCTGTCTCTTCTATGAGTTACTTATATATATATAGAGGTGAGATACATGATTACTAGAATCTAGGTGAGAACAAATATAGTCATATAAAATAAGCAATTTCAAAAAATGGACATCAACTTTCAGTTTCGAAGAATGACCAATGTAAAAATTGTAAGATAGTCTATTAATTCTTTAGGTATGAAATTATCCTCTCATGATTTTAAAAATGAATCTATTATTTTTCTTCTATGGGAGAATGCTACCTATATTTTTTTCCTAATAATTCAAATATTTTGACAATCTTACTATATTTTTTAATTAAAATATTTTTCCAACCAATTTTCCGGAGAATCATACTAATAAGGAAAAATACTATTTAAATTAAAATCTAAAACAAAATTTAAACAAAAAAAATTAATTATTGAAAATTATACTAAAAATACAAGATTTAAACAATAAAATAATTATTGAAAATGACCCAAGATGGAAACAAATACAGTAAACATGTTAGATTCCATCGTCAAAATTGTCTCCCCCTCAATTTCAGTCTCTTTTCTCCACTTTCGACTTTGATCGTATCTCACTTAGTGCGTTATATATATTTTTATATATATATATATATATAAGTAACATAGATGATTACTAGACGAAAAAATTGAAGTGACAAAAATAATGAGAGATAGTAACCAAAAACAAATTTGAGAATTTAAGAGAGTACTATTTTGATTTTGAAAATAATAACGAAATAAAAATGGTAAGAGGATAAAAATCAAATCTTTAAAACAGTTAGAAAAATACAAATAGATATTTTTTTATTAACAAATATCATTTTCAAAACTGAGTGACAGGGACACCAACCATAAATTCTCAAATTTAAAACCCACAAATAAGGATTTGGCCCTTTTCTTGGTTGAATATGTCCATTTGACTATAATTTAAATATTAGAATTTGGTAGGAAATTCTCAATGAACAAATGGGTTGGATAAATTTAATTCATTTATATAGATTCTAACATAAATAAAGAAAAGAGGGGAGAGACACACAAAGGGAAAATGAAGAATAAACAGCCCTCTACAGAGGCCAATCAAATATGAACCAAATATTCTTTCTGGTGACTGATGAGGTGATAAAAAAACTCAGCTTACTTGCTAATTGAACAAAGGCACAATATTTTCTACAAAAGGAACACAAAAAGAATTATTACTCAACCGTCTGGCTTTCCTATCTTTCTAATAAACAATCTCCAATCCTTCTTCATATCACTCTGATAATCGCAAAATAACAAATTGTCGTCGTCATCGTCGGGGTGATTCCATACCCTTGCTTCTCCATACAATTTCAATCATCTATACCTCCGTTTGGCTTCTCCATACGCGACAACTCCGAGAACTGTTATTGTGTAACCACCAATTCCGATGACTGTGACGGGATTTCTAAACAGAAGAATGGAGATGACAACGGCTACCGCTCCTTTTGCATTGCCCAAGACCTGGTAAAAACAGATTTTTGGAACAGATGATTATGAGAATGAAACTACTGTCAAACTTCACAAAAACTTCTCAACAGATCATAGCAGCATTTAAAACCATCACCCATGGAAAGTTTCTCATCCAAACTGACTAATGGCTTTGGAGTTGGAATGACTAGTTTTACATGCTATCTATCAAGTGTCGAGGAATGTGATGTAGCTGGAGCTGGATGTTCATTAAATTTTCAATGATAATTTTATTTTAAATCGTTTATGTTCTCCAGGTTTTTTAAGAAGGTTTACTAGAAAGATAAGAAAATATAAGAATATAGTTTTTTTTTTATTATTCTTTTCAACAATTACATGCAGTATACACTTTTAAGATTAAATTCTCCTTTTTCTTTTTAACTAAAATTAGTTATAGATGATTGAACCATAGCTTATTTATAAAAATTACATGCAGTATAATTGTTTTCAAGTTTAACTAAGATTTCAAGAGTGTTTCAAAAAAGCAGAAAATTAAATAAATAAAATAAGGTATAAGCAGATTTCACAAGCATAGTTTTTTTAGAAGTAAAAATCCAGAAACAAAAATCACCACCAAACGGAACCTTAAGGTGAGAAAAATTTTTAATTTAGAATAAAGAACACATTCAATAATTTACTAAAATGAGTGCATCGTTTGTTCTTAATATAAACAAAGTAGTATCAAGCAAGCTTTCTTCCTTTCCAACACTGCAAAAGTTTTCAGTGATTAGAAATTTTCAGGCTATTAAAACTATGATGAAGTGTTTAACGTTACAATATCTGGTATCATAAAATCCATAAGATGTTCATTGTGCTTATTTTTCTACACTATAAGGGGAAAGCAGGATCGCCTACTCTTTATTTGGAAGGCCACTTTGAAAATAAACATTAGATTTCCAACTCCTCTAGATTGGTGATCGCGATTTATTCTTGCCCAGGGCTTTGGGCCACTCTTGAGAAAGTAGATCTCATAGAGTACAGTATATCTAGTGCCAATTTCTCCGTTATTATAAATAGGAAACTTAAAAGGCAAAATTCAAGCTCTTAGCGGTATCCAATAATGGGATCCTTACCTCAATGGTCCTCTATTGACGATAAAGGGCTTTAAAAGGGCATGGATGACATCATTCTCTTATCCTCTCTTTGACAAGCAGTGCATAAACATGATAGGAATGGTCCTCGAGAGGGTAATTAGATTATTAATAGAATAGTAAGGGTATGTTAGTAATTAGATAAAAAAATTTTAGGGAGAGTTGTTATAAATAGAGTGAAGGAAAAGGATGAAGGTAGGCAATTAGTGAGTGTGGTTTGGCCTTGAGTGATCTCAAGAGGAGAAGGTCCAAATATCTCGAATGACTTGGGGATTATTGTAATCATTTCCATTTATCTTTCCATCTATTTTAGCTATTTGGATTCTATCCTAACATTTTTATCAACATTATCACCATCTTTGGGAGAACTGTTCCAAAATCAATTAAGTAAAATCAGAAGAATTGGGTATCAATTGTGTGGACACACACATCGGGTAACCCGCTTTAACCCATTTTGTGGAAGAAGTATTGCAATCTCCTTCCTTGACCCATTCACCTTGGCTTTTTGTCTCCAATTCATCCCTTCTCTCCTAATGAGTATTTCAAAGTCCCCTTTGAGAGTGTGACCTTTCCTCCCTATTCCTCCTCTCTTAAAGTTTCCCAAAGTCTCTCACTCATCTAAGGCTTCGATCCGAGGAATAATTTCCAGTTTTCGAGTTCTGAGGTCCCCAAACATCCTCCTAGTCTACTTTCAACTTGGGTTTGAGGGACTTAACCACCCATCTCTCAAAGAAGATTCATAGGGTGGGTGCACTTCAGTAATTTTTTTTTTTTTCCTTTAAAACAAAGCAAACTCTTCATTGAGACAAATGAAAATAAAATTACATATACAAGTGCATATAAAAAATATACAAGTGCATATATAAAACTAGCCCAAAAGATGGAGCCCTCCAAAAGAAAAGGCCTCCAATCCAAAATAATAAAACCTAACTGATAATTACAAAACAACTTCGAAACAGACCCCATAAAGAAACGTTATATAGAATGAGATCCCAAATAGACTCCCGACCTCTCTCCACCATTAAAGATTATGTTGTTTCTCTCAATCCATATCTCCCACAAGATAGCGAAGAAATAAGCCTACCACAAAAAACTCCCTTCTGACAAAAAGGAGGGAACAAAAGCACTTCCTCCTGCCCCACAATCCCTATTGTGTACCCAAGCCATCTCAAAAATATCAAAAAGCAGCCCCCAAATATCCCGGGAGAACTAACAATGCCACAAGATGTGATCAAGATCCTATGAAGCATTTTTGCAAAGCAAGCCCCATTGCGGCCCCAAATAGAAAGTAAAACTCCTTTGAATGTGATCCAGGGTATTGACTTTCCCAAGTAAGACCTGCCACACGAAAAACTTTATCTTCTTTGGAATTTTCACTTTCCAAAGCGAGGCAAACAACGGGGCGGGGAGCAGAGGAACACAAAAGCTGAAAGAAAGAACTACAATAGAACCCCTTAGATGGACTAGGGACCAAGCTCGAGAATCCTTCATATCTCGAAAAACAGGAGCATCCTCGAGCAAAAGGAGCAACTCAGCAGCTTTCCGAGACTCTCTATCAGTCAAAGACCACCAAGGCCTAAGGAAATAGACAACCTGCCTCCCTTAATTCGAGCACCGAGGCCATAGAATGTAACCTCCTATCAAATAAAAGATAAAGACGAAGGGAATAAAGAACAAAGAGGTTTACCACCCACCCAATGGTCTTCCTAGGAGTAGGTCTCATTACCATCTCCAACTACACAAGTCAAAAATTGGGAAAAGAAAGGAAAACTAGAGGAAATAACTTTTCAGGTGTTACGAGCACTAACCTTAATTAAGCCCACATTCTAAGACCCAATCACGATACGATAATCCTATGCCAGAATGTACTGAGCTCTTGAAAGAACCGCCACAACCATTTAGCCAATAACGTGTCATTCCTATATCTCAAGTTCCCAATGCCGAGACCCCTCGCCTCCAACGGCTTGGAAACAACGCTCCAATTAACTAAGTGAGCTCCACCTCCTTCGTCCACCGCCTCCCAAAGGAGATCTCTCATAATTTTCTCCAAGCTCTCACTAATTGAAAGTAGGACTTTAAAAAGATAGAGGTAGTACGTTGGAAAAGTGTTAATCTCCCTCCATTAAAGAAAAAAGTCTTTCTCCACARGGAAAGATGCTTTTGGATCTTCTCCATCACAAAAGCCAGAAGGAAAAACTCTTAGGATTATGCCCCAAAGGGAGACCTAGATAGGAAGATGAGGAAGCACTCACTTCACCCCTACCAAGGAGGCCCACTAGAGAAGCTTGGAGAAATCACAATTAATACCCAAAAGCGAACTCTTGCCTCTATTGATCTTCAGCCTAGAGATGGCCTCAAAGAACGACAGAAGGTTGTTCAAATTACTAAAAGAGGCTTCCTTCCCCGAACAGAAAAATAGCGTATCATCAGCCAACTAAAGGTAGAAAAGACTAGTCCTCTCTCTTCCCACAACAAAGCCTTCTAAAACCACTCTTTTCCACACCTGAAGAGGCCAACTTACTCAGATTATCCACCAGAAGGATGAAGAGAAATGGAGACAGAGGATCTCCTCATCTCAAAGCTCTAGGGGCTGAAATCTTTTCCCCTAGGCCTCCCATTTACGAAGATGGAAAAGTTAACCGACCTTATACAGTTCCAAATCCATAATCTCTATTTAGAATTGAAACCTTTCTTCCATAGCACTTTATCCAAAAAGTCTCAACCAACATGATCATACGCTTTCTCGAAGTCCACCTTAAAAATGACAACCTCCTGTTTTCTTTTCCTATAATCTTCAATCTCATTGGCGATGAACACGTGATCCAAAATTTCTCCCAGTAATAAAGGCTCCTAGAGTTTCAAAAATGGTGACAGGAAGGAGTTTTCTAAGTCTATCGGCCATGATTTCGCAATAGTCTTATATAAACTCGTAACTAAGTTGATAGGTTGTAGTCCTTAACCTTAGTAGCATTCTCTTTTTTAGGGATTATGCAGACTTATAGGTTTTATTCATTGAGTCAATAATCTCCTTCTAGAAAAATTCCCGAAAGACTTTCAACAAGTCCTTAATCCACTCCCCAATTGTCCTGGTAAAAAGCCATAGAAAAACCATTACGCCAAAGAGATTTATTTCTGTCAAAGCCAAACATCACATCACCACCTTTCTAATCTCCTCCTAAGTAAAAGAAGCCTCCAAACCTTCTCTGTCTTCCCTCTAGGAGCGGCCTCCAATGGGGCATACAGATTCGAGAAAAACGAAACACCTCCATTTCTAACTCATTCTCTTATTTCAAAACCTCTCCATTCTCATTTAGGGGTGTTCAAGGGTTGGGTTGGGTCGGGTTAGGGGAGTTTTTTGGACCAACCCGAATTTTCGGGTTGGGCAGAATAGAGAACCGAAGGAACCGAACAAGAAGGTCAACCCAACCCAAACCAACCCTTATATTTTCGGGTTGGGTAGGGTTGGGTCGTCGGGTTGAGGCGAGAGAAGGAAGACAGTCGAACGAAAGAGGATTCAGTCAAAATTCTAAACATTTTAAGTTGCAGAAATTGATTGTTCATCGTAGAGAAAACTTTGAACTCTTCTCACTATTCACTATTCCCAGTAGCCATCATCAGAAGAGGATGAAAAGGAGGAAGAGTACGAAGAATGGAGGGAGAAGAAAGGAAGGGAGCCTAGAGAAGGGGTCGACGGATGGAGGGATAAGAGGGGAAGGGAAGACAAGAGAAGGAGAACCGATAGGGAGATGAAAGGAATGGGATGGAGGGAGGAAGACAGAGGGGGAGATGAAAGAAATGGGATGGAGGGAGGAAGACTGAGAGGGAGATGAAAGGAGTGGTGGAGACCAGAGAGGGGGAGGAAGGGAGGCGGCTGGTTAGGGTTACCTAGGTTTAATATATATATATATATGTATGTATATTAAAAAAAATAAAAATAAAGTATTATTGGGTTGGGTCGGGTCAACCCGAAAATTTTGATGCTTAACCCGAGACCCAACCCGACCCGATCGGGTTGGGAATTTTCCAACCCAACCCAACCCACGGTTGGGTTGGGTTCATCGGGTTTTTTGAACACCCATATTCTCATTTACCAACTCGACAATGACATTCTTATTCCTCCTCCAATTAGCCATGTGAAACAACTTTGTATTGCAGTCTCCATCCTTAACCCAGCTCACCTTGGTTTTCTACCTCCAACTCACATCCTCTTTAGGAAGAATCTCTTGAAAGACACCTTTCAGGGACAACCTCTCCTCCCTAAGGTCCAAAGATAAGATGCCCTACGCCTAACACCTGTCTAAGGCCTTCCATCTCTCTAAAATCTCTAATTTCCTCAATCTGATGTCTCCAAAGACAGAGAACATTCCACTCTTTCAACGTGCTCTTAACAGACTTCAATTTTCTCATTACAAGAAAACCTTCTCATCTTCTAGGAACCTCGGAACTCCACCAAAAACACCAAGAAACTTTAAAATAAGGATGAGAAAGCCACATGTTTTCAAACCTAAATGGATATTGACCTACTTAATGAAACCTAAAAGTTTAGGGGTTTGAAGAAAATGAGTAGTTATCTACGAAGCTTTAGCATAAGATAAGATATCTGGAGCTGGATTGAGAGCATAAGAAGAGCGGCTAGCTTTAATGGCTGAAACAGACAGTCCGATAGGGTGATCTGAAATTGTTCTAAAAAATGTTCCCAACCTTTCAGAGCGCATATAGTTAGTAATGTCTTCCTTTGCACCAATTTTACCAGTTTCATCACCTTTGCAAAAACATCCTTGTCATTTTAGTTCTTCCATAATGCTTTGTGTAAAAGTGATGATTTGAAAGGGTTCCGATAGATCCTTCAGAGAATCTTTCAACTATAAACAAAAACCAATTATAAGAACATCCAAAAAGCCCTTGGAACAACCAATCTCTTCAGTACTTCCACTAGATACCTACTCAAGAATAGTTGGACTTACACTCTGAACCACAAGAGTAGAGACCAAAGACTGAGAAGCCATCGATACTCTAGGCTAAAGTAGGAAAACAATCCATGTGGGATGGGCAGGGTTGAAGACAGCCATAAATCTATCTTTGCGTTTTTTAGTAATCTACCCAAATGCTAAAGATGTCAAGTCATAGTAGATGAGAAATCTTTAATAATCATTTTATAAAAAAGCCGATATCTATTACTAGCATAAGACGTAAAGAAGTAAGATGATATGTCACCTAATAAAGGGATGTTTTGGTTCGAAGTCTTGGATAGCACGATTTTGTGTAACACAAGGTTGAAAAGTTTGAATATGCAAGTTTGTACTCTAATTGTGTATAGGAACGTGGTTCAGAAGTTTGGATTTATGTAGTGTATGTTTGGTTTAGGGTTTGTAATTTGTAAAAGTTAGTATGCCGGGATGAAAGATGAATTTCTACAACTTCATTTTCTGTAGCCAGTGAAAATAACAGACCCATCCATTTGAGATAAATCAAACCATATATTAAAGTTCAAACATAGGTTAAATTTCTCAACCTACGACTATACAAATCCAACTTGTGAGCTGAACGCCTACTAAAAGATTAGCAAAAAGCCCTCCGATCGGCTTTGGATCATTAATAGAAGGAATAATACAAAATTCTATCCTATAACGTCAAGAGACAACCAATAAACACAAATCCCTTCCCAAAAATCTGTAGAAGACCCATCCAACCCCTCAAAAGTTACTCTATTACTCTCTTGCTGGAGATACCAAATGAGGCATTGATGTAACTTCTATTTGGTGGGTATTCTTGTAATGTTTTGGTTTTTCATAATTTGAATTTGACTTATCTCATATAGTTCTCAAATATCAGTGAAAAGTTTTGCTTCCTTTTTAAAAGATACAAGTAATTTGAATATGTAATTTCTTATGTTGAAGGGGATGTCTTTTTTCATTCTTTGTAACTTTTCAGTTATGAATGAAAATTTCTATTTCTTTTTTAAAGGGAAAAAAAAATGAAGCTCCTTGCAAATATAGTAAAAAATTAATAGTTAATTACAATTATAGTAATAACTTTTATGATTTGCAAATATAGCAAAAAACGTAAGTTTCGGCCCAAACAGGAAAATGGAATTATACTTATACCCTTAAAATGAGAAAAAAAATCTCACATTGATACACATAATATCAAGTATATCAATGATATACTTCATAGAATCGTATTAGGTATACTAGTTATATTAGTGATATACCTAAAATGAAGTATGTTATTGATAATTTAGTGTGACTGACTGATATACCTAAAATGAAGTATATTATTGATATACTTGATATATTAATAAGGACCATATAATGTTACTGAAATCAAAATCTTCAATCAAAAGAAGATTTATCAATGATACTAACATTAATATGAATTTATACTTCATATTATTCAAAATATATCATTTATAGAACTAATTTACCTAATGACATAATATCAAGTATGTCAGAGATATACTTAAAAACAAAACTATGATTTTAAAATTTTTGTCATATTTGCAAACCCAAAAAATTGTTGGTATATTTGAAAATATGACAAATGTTTTTGCTACCCATTTAAAATACCCAAAAAAAAAAGTCTTGGCTTCCTTTCTAAAAAGTTTACCAATGAAGATTTGGTTTATAGCATGCTTAATATTCTAGGGAATCAAGCCTTAATATTCTAGGGAATCATGCCTTCAGCTCAACATATAGAAGAGATTTTTCCAGCAAGCTATCACATCTCCTCACAAGTCTACGGGCTATAGCCACTCATTCTTTAAATATCGAGAAGAGAAGACATCTATGATTTTCATTTAGAGGAATTTTGATGTTCCCCTCTCAAAGGTTTTGCTAAAAGCCCTTTAATGTCATCTTTCACAATGCCCCGACTCACTTGGAGAAAGGATCACAGTAAAACCCCCTGAACAAAGAGTATCGTCCCTGTCCTTCAAGAAAACCACCTCCACAATAAAAGTTCTCTGATTTTTTTTTTAATGGAAGAAAAAACACAGAACTTAAACGGTGGTATGATCAATCAAGTTCAATGAAATCTCTTCATGGATTTCTGGGGACGATTGGTACAATGAAAACTATGAAATATCGGCCTGTGGCAGTAGTATACTATTAACCTTTAGCAAGAGAAGACAATCAAGAAGATATCTTACTTGGAGTGTCAGTGCGCTTGTATGTTTAGTAACCAAGAAATTCAACAGGTTTGCTGAATAAGCCATGACTGAATTTATTAGAAGAAGAAGCCACATGAATTTATGATCCCTTCCAAGTGATAAAGTAGCATCCCAAACATTTGGTTCCATAATAAGTGCTACAGGTAACAAGGCTAGAACTGCAATTGGGGACATATACAACAGCAAATTCATTGAGTTCAACTTTTCCCTGCCAACATTCAACAGACACCAAGCATATAACTATTTACTTTCTGAAGAAGGAAAGAAAGAAGCAACAGCCAGATGAAAATTGGGAGAATGAACAGAATCTTTATGATACAACATAAGCAACCTCCATTAAGATGGAAGATGTAGACCTTTTGGGACATGAACTTTATTATATTTAGATAGAGAAAATTTTATCCAATCCAATATAGAAACTTGTAGCATTCAAGTGATAATTGTGTGCATACAACATTATTAAAAAAAAATATGCATATAAACTACTCAAGAGGTAACATGATGATGGTCTCCTACATCAATTTCAAATCATTATTTCACATTTTCCTTTCCCTCTTACTTCTGAGTCAATTCCATACAAGCTTTGACTCTTCCACATTAACATGTAAACTACTCGAGAAAAATGAAGTGACATCAACCTAATTTAATTGTGAAATGAGGGAGAGTGATTCTTCAGTCAAATAATTGAATTGTCAGATGATATTTCTAATTTGAAAATTTATTAAAAAGAAAAAAGAAAGGTAGTTTACGGGAATTACAATTACCCTTCAGACGATAATAGGATACCCTGAAGAACAGACTTGAAGGCTCTTGCAGCAGTTGCACTTATGCACATAATAAATCCGAACAAGTGAAATCCTGGCTCACCCTGCCATCAGCCATAGAAAGTCTTGCAATTCCATAGAGGAAATAAAACAAAAATACATTATTATGATACAAGCCTGTTAAAACAATCAATATACGTGCATGAACAGTATTCCTTATACAATATTCTCAAATACGAATTAGTACAGTCAGTGACTACTATAGGCAACACTCCACAAAAAAACCTTGACCTTCTTTGGACAAGGGAATTTCCAAATAGATTTAACAAGGGGGAAAGGAGCTTAGGAGGAACCTCAGTAAGTTTATGGAAAGCAGAATTTGTGGTGAACTTTTTCCCTCCTAAATTGCCCACTCATTTTTGTCCTCTCCATTCCCGAACCGAAAGGAGGCCAGCATCTCCGCCAACTGAATCCAGCTGGGCATCTCATGGTCTCTCAAGCCTCTTCTTAATCCCAAATTCCAATCAGCATGCTCTTCAGACCAGCATTCCGCCACTGTTTTATCTTTTTTGTCAGACATTCTAAATAAGTCTGGGAATTGTGTTGCAAGTGGACATTCCCCCAACCATCTATCTTCCCTAAATTTGATCTTTCTCCCGTTGTTGACTTTGAATGAAATAAATTTCAAAAAGCAGTTCCTGTGCCTGGCAATGTCCCACCCAAGGGCTTCCAGAAGCCTTCCTTCTCGAGGGGGGATGGGGGAGCCAAACACAATTATCATCCCCATAAATGCTGTTGATCACCGGTTTCCATAAGGGGGCTTTTTCTTGGGTAAATTTCCATAACCATTTTTGCAGTAAAGCATCGTTTCTCTGTTGAAAAGCGCCAATCCCAAGGCCCCCATAGATCTTTGGGAGGGAAGCCCTCTCCCAATTTACTAAATGGCATTGAGGATGACAGCCCATGCCATTCCAAAAGAACTAATTATTCTCTCCATTTCGGGCGATGACCTTTAAGGGGCTTTGAAGATGGAGAAGGCATATAATGGGATAATATTCAGGACTGACGAGGCAAGAGGAAGTCCCCCCCCCCAGACAACATAAGATTCTTCCAATTTTAAGTCTTGGCCCTAAACTTGTCCACCGTAGACTCCCAAAAAGAGAACTCTTTTATACTTTCCCCCCAACGGAACCCCCAAGTACATAATTGGGAGGGAATCGGCTTCACAACCAAATTGAGAAGCTTTTCGCAGTAACCTGTTCTTGTCAACGTGGATCCCTATAAGAGACGTCTTCTCCAAATTTAAGGATAGTCCAACACCCAACATAAAAAGGTTTAGGAAAGCCCACCATCTATCCAAATTTTCTTCCTCATCTTGGCAAAAAATCAGAGTATCAACCGCGTACTGTAGGTGAGTTATCACAGTTCCTCTTTTACCAACCACAGCAATTTTCAGAAACCTCTTCTCGCAGCAAAAGTGAATGGCACGGTTAAGTGAATCTCCCACAAGCGTGAAAAGGAAAGGGGAAATAGGATCCCCTTGCCTAAGCCCCTTCTCTGCAAATATTTTCCCTCTTGGTCTTCCATTTATGATTATAGAGAAATTGACCATCGAGAGACACCCCTGCATCCACATCCTCCATCTCTTCCCAAAGCCTTTCCTTTCCAAAACCACATCTAAGTACTCCCAATCAACTTTGTTATAAGCTTTTTCTAGGTCTAGCTTGAGCAAGAAACCTTTCTTTTTCTCTGCTTTCCAATCCCCACCACTTCTGAAGCTACAAGAATTGCATCTATAATGTGACGCCCTCCACAAAGGCTGCCTAAGAATCATCAATGATAAGAGAGAGAACGTTTTTGAGTCTTTCTGCCAACACCTTCGAGATGATTTTGTACAACGATGTGATCAAGCTAATAGGTCTATACTCGTTGGCCTTGTTGGCCTGAAGCTTCTTAGGGATGAGGCATATGTAAATCTCATTTGTTCTCTTGTTGATGATGCCGCTTTGAAAAAATCTTGGAACACTTCTACTAGGTTAGGCTTCAAAATGTTCCAAGTTTTTTTAAAAACTCATTATTCATCACATCCGGACCCGGAGATTTTAAGGACCCAAGACTCTTGATGGCTTCGTAAATTTCAGTCTTGAGTGAAAGGCTCCTCCAACCAAGTACGCCAAGACGTATCGAGGGGGGTTTGATCTGTAAATAAACAATGATTTACTAATAAATGACCAATCTGTTCTTTGAATCTTTTTGGGTCCACTTGGCTCAGAGAAGTTGCTAGTTTATGATGGAGGAGGTCCTTTTCCAACCTTGATTTCGTGATAGGGAATGTGTTCTTTGGCGCTCTGCTATTTCTGTCACCTTACAGCGGATTTGGGAAGAGGATTGGTCTAGTATTAGATTCAATGCTTCCCTTTTAGCATTTGTTACTAAGGATTTCTACAACTGTTCTGCAGGTAACCTTTTTGTATAGCTGAGGCTCCTTTTGCTGGGCTGTTTTTGTTTGCCCCTTCTGTATACCTTCATTTCTCTCAATGAAAGCTAGTTTCTCATTAAAAGAAAAGTAGTAATAAAAATAAATGGCCAATCTGAAAGAGGAAGACATCACAGCTTAAGCCAATCAATCAGTACTGATAATGTTTGAGATTTGGAGTCCCATTCCTTGATAATGTAGAGCATAATATACCAAAATATTGAAATCATTAAATGCAGCAGATTATCTTAATCTTTTCATGCAGCATTCTTCCAGATCTGGCCTGCATTTACGCCACCACCCGAAGTTGATGGACAACTCACCACAATTCGACAAAAATGGTGAAGTTTCTGCTAAATTCTAAGCTCATCCTTAGGAATCTTACAAATTATTTTGAGGATGTGCAATCAAAAGATACACGAAGTAGATAAAAACAAAGAGATGGAAGAGTGATCCAAAGGGGAAAAAGAAATTGGAAACATACCCCGCTAGCGATCACAACCCCAGCAACAACAGGAACAAGAGCAGCATAAGTGATCCAAGCCTCCCTCTTAAGGGTCATCAAATAGGCAAACAGAGCGGTAAAAAACGGAGTCGTTGCACCGACGGCCTGGTTGAAGGAGACGGCGAGGTAGCGGAGGGAGACATTGCCGCCGACCACCGAGCCACAGAAGACGAGGCTGAGAGTCGCAATTTTGAGGAATTGGGACCTCGACTTGAGCATCTGGAGAGGCACAACCTTGAACAGAACAATGGAGAAGTAGCTGAGAATGGCGCACGCCGACATGTGGCACATTGTAAGGAAAATTGGGAATCTGAATCCATAATTGGAGAGCAGAAACTTGTTGAGGAGAAGAACGCCAATATTCGACGAATACCAGAAGATCACAAGAGAAACTACGAAAAGGGTCTGGTTATTGGCGGCCATTTTTACAAAATTTTTTGAAATT
>NW_019104638.1:0-25929 GCF_001995035.1 Momordica charantia
CACGCCTCGTGAACAGGTTCACGATCATATTGTCTAAAGGAGATGATCTCCTCTCTGATATCAGCGTGGCGAGTAGGTGGGAAGAATTTTGTTAAGAACTTCTCCACTAACGACCCCCATGTGGTGATGGATCCCGGTGGAAATGCATTGAGCCATGCTCTAGCTTGGTCCTTCAAAGAAAATGGAAAAAGTGTTAGTCTAAGAGCATCATCTGTTATACCAGGTAATCGAAATGCATTTGCAATTTGAATGAATGATTTCAGATGATCATGTGGATCCTCATGTTCCTACCCTCCAAAATGTCCAATTGTCTGCAACATTTGGAACATCATTGGTTTAAGCTCAAAGTTTGCGTRGGCTGGAATAGGGTTGACTATCCCTGAATCAAAGTTCTGAAAAGCCGTGGCGGCATATTCTCGCATTACCACGTCTCTGTTGTCCGCGATCTGGATATGGTTGAATTCATTATTTCTTGCGTGATCCCTCATATTATCGTTAACAGCAGGTGGATCAACCGGATCACGAGGTGGAATATCTCCAAGCGTAATCACATGCATCCACCAGAAGCCCGCGCTATACCTGATCCGCCTGCTGTACCTGCCTCGCCGGCTGTACCTGACCCACCTGCAGATCTGGAAAGGGGTCTCAAGAAAGAAAGGTGAAGGACAAAGGAAAGAATATCATAGAGGATCCGGTAGAAGAGGCCGATGCATTGGACGATGATGCATTACAAAGTCCTGCATTAGACGATGCTGGACCCAGTGGAAATGACAGCCAAGCGCTACAGAAGTGGTCGAAACGGAAAAACTTCAAAAATAAGTTCAGTAGACGGTTGAAGAGGCTCGATGATCGAGTTGGTACTATCGAGGCCATACTGACTGGCTTTGGAGTCACCCTGAATGGTATCCAAAGATACCTGAAGAAACTGTCGAAGGTATGCATTTTATATATATAACATTAGGTATGCTCAATTATTAATTATGATTAGTTTGGTCCAAGATAATGTTTATTAGTCTGTACTTTTCGTGCATGGTAAATTCCCTGATCCAACCAAATATTTTGGACGTGGGGGTGGGCCCGATGATGATGATCCATCGGATCAAAGGCCTGATGAGGCCACAAAGCCAGATAGAGGTCCGAAGAGTATGGACGAGAATCGGGGTCGGAAGAGACCCGTAAGACCGACGAGGATTGGACTATGGAGCATGGTTCGAAGAATGTAGACGAGAATCCGAAGAATATAGATGAGGATCCGATGATTATGGACAAGGATCCGATGATTATGGATGAAGACCAAGGTACGATAACGAATGGGGACAATGCATCAGATGCTTATCCCGATCGTCATGTCGGTTGTATTCAGGTAAGTCATATTTCTATAACGTTAGTATACGTTTGTGCTTTGATATTGTAATATGATTAATATTGGTTGTATATTAGGATGTCACTGTTGGTATGCAAGAGCCAGATGTTGCATCAGATACGCGACCCGTCAGCCGACGCGTTAGGCATCCCTACAAGGATTGGGCATCGGACGCAGTCATTAAAGTAAACTTAATGTCATACATATACATATTGACGGCTGTCATTACGTGAACTCATGTGTGTATTGTGTTTTAGGTTAAACCTTACCTTGACCAGGACGAATATAACCTCATCAGACCTCAACTGGGTGTGGGCTACGCAAGAGGCATTACTCATGGAAGTTGAAGGATATATACACACCAAGCGGTCAGCGTTGGATCACCGTGGATAGCTACGACCCAATATGTCCCATTCCGTGGCAGTTGGACGATAAGTTCCAGAGATGGATGGATTACCCGAAGACGGACGGGAGATTGCGGTCCACTACAATTGGTTTGCAAAAGAAGGAATGGTATCGCGATCTATTGGACCCTAGTGTTGAATTGAAGGACGAAGTAAGTACATGTTACTATATTCGTAGTACTATATTCGTCAATAGTGTGATTACATCAATGTGGATTGGTTAAATGTAACAGGTACTTGATGGTCCCGTCTTGTTTACAGTGAAAAAGTTGGAGAAGTGTCTCCATCTATGTCGCAAAAAGTTTGCGATAAGGGACGTACTTCTTTAGGTAATTACTTTTTACTTATTTCGGTTCGAACTAATAAATGTTGTTTTGATCAATTGTTTAACTAATGAAATACTTTTCAACAGCTATACAAACTCTGCTGAATCGAATAGACGGTCCATATGCGGCCATGAAGCCGGGTGTATTGTCCACTAGGATCAATTACCCATGGAGTGCAGAGAATACCATCTTTCGATATGTCTACGGTAGGCAGTCAGACCACAACGTGCCCTGGAGTGATGCAGACATTGTGTACACCCCATGAACGTAGGCGGGAACCACTAGGTGATGCTCGGCATCGATCTTGTAGAGGGCGATATAACTGTATGGGATTCACTCCAAATGGTCACTCCACTTGATGAACTTGAGAAGGAGCTGAAGCCCATGTGTATGATCCTACCTACGGTGTTACATCATGGCGGGATATTTTCAGTTCGACCCGACTTGCCAATGGTGCCGTGGAGGGTGCATCGGGTTCGCTTACCACAGCAGAGTAGCGCAACTGATTGCGGGATTTTCTGTGTCCGGTATTTCGAGTATGATGCCACCGGGTCAAATATGGACATTTTGACCCAAGATAATATTGTATATTTTAGGCATCAGTACGATGTACAGATGTGGGCGCGTCGTCCCATTTTTTGAATAATGTATGCATTTTCGATATTGTTTCTATGTCATGGTTCATTATTCTAGCATCATACATGAAACACATTAAAATACAATCTCCCCATTAATAATAATAATAATAATAATAAATAACACATAGGGTTACCAATGCATGCATGCATAGTTGGTTGCTTGAGGTACAAGTTACCATAAAAATTTCTGAAAAAACAACAAGTTATCAATACATCATACATTCACACTGTGTTAAGGGGTTCATTACATGTTTTGCGATTGTGTCCCAACATACCACACCGACCGCACTTACTTGTTTGGCCCACCTTGCCCGTGGAGGAATCCTAACTGACTGCCTCTTGCCAACTCTAGGAACCAAATCTGGTGCTTCCGCAGGTATGTCGACAAAATCTGGCGAGCTTTTCCACGTTGAGACGTGACTGATTGGAAATATTGGTTCTGCATAAGCCATTACCCAAGAGTTCGTTATGTATGCCTCGTCACACAGTGTATGGATTTATGTTTCGCATCATCGCCCCAGAAATAGCATGAGAGCATGAAATTTTGAAATAATCAAACTCCCGACAACTACATTTCCTAGAGTTGAAATGAAGAATCCCGTCAAGGTTGCCATCGCGTACCTAGACTTGAAACTAGTCAATTTTCACTACAACGTGTCTCCTGGCATTGTCCGAGTATTCAACAAACTTATTTTCTGCATAGTCGAACAATGTGGTTGATCGGAAAGAGGCAAGCGTTCGTCAATCGTAGAACCAAGTCTGTAACAGACCTCTGATATGGTCCAATAAAGCAGTTACTGGCAAACTACACGCATGTCTAAAGAGGGCATTCACGGACTCTGCATTATTACTGGTCATCTGTGTGTACCTCAATTCTGTTTGGAAACAACGAGTCCAACGCTCCTTCCCAATGTCATCTAGATACTCTCTCATACCAGGGTACGCACCAAGTTGAGCCCAGATTGAGTTGAAATAAGACTCTTGATATGCTTTCGCAGCTTTTAGAAATAGTTCCTCGAGTGCCTTCGCATCGACTTTAAATTTTGCTAACAAGTTCGTCTTAATATGTTGTATACAAAAGCAATGAAATGCAGTGGAAAATACCTTGTCAATTGCCTTACAAATGGTTTGATGTCTATCGGAAACGAAAACCAAATTGTTCACTACGTCGAGAGCACCTTTTAATTGAGTCATAAACCATACCTATGATGCTACGGTCTCACTGTCGACAATAACAAATGCAACCGGGTAAATCTGGTTATTCGCATCTGCACCAGAAGCTGTTAACAATACCCATCTGAACTTCCCTTTTAGGTGGGCCCCGTCGACAACCAACACTGGTCGAATACAAGCCAGAAACCCTTTAATCGATTGACCCAAAGCCATAAAGACATTTGAAATATTTTCCATCTTTGAGTTCCAATTCGAAAATAGTACATGGGTTCATGATTTTTAATACTTCACCATAAGCTGGTAGTAGACCGTATGACGTTGTTGGATCCCCTCTAATAAGTCGAAGTGCTTCTTCAGTGGACTGCCAAGCTTTGTCATAACTTAAATTCACACCATACTCTTTCCTCATGTCTTGTATTATGTCCTTCGGTCTATACGTGCAGGAGACGTCTGTAAACTTCGCTTGGACAAGATGTCTGACCACCCAATTCTTGGCTTGCCTATGATCCTGTTTCAAAACTTCACCATTGCATGTATGGATGCTATAGTATTTTTTTATCTTAAACAGATTGCAGTCCATCAGCTTTATAGCTCGAAGTCTCCAGGTGCAACTAGAATCAACGCAGCGTAGTATATATAATTCTGGTGTCGACTTTTTTACTTTAAACTGAAAATTCAGCGGCATTGCAACTAAATGCTTTCTCAAACTCAACTCCTTCTTCGTATCAAATACTTTGCCCTCCTTAACATCATTTGTTCCAGAAGACTGTACTATGAGTTGCAACTTCTCATCATTAGGCTGTCCAATGAGACCATCACACCCCATTTGTAGGACCACTACTTCATCCCTACGAATCTCAACTTGTACCTGTTCCACATCGGGCTCAAACTTTTCATCACGTGCATCGTCATAGTCATCATTCATAAATTCTGCTTCATAGTCTCCTTCTTCTGACTTTCCCAACGAGTCATATGATTCATCACTTTCATCTTGATTATCATTCCATAATCCCGGCATATTCCAAACACATACCCTGTCATCGCCTAGGTTACATGGAACAACATCTGATTCCAATGGTGTTAAACCCGCTATATCATGACCTAAATGCCCGTAATAGAGGTGTGGTTGTTGGGAAGAAGAGGGGTTCGATGATGAGGAAGGAAATGAAGGTATCGGATCTGTGGGTCTCTGGAATGAGGGAATGCAAGCTATGGGCATACAACTCGAGGACACGTTTTGGCCTACATGATATGGGAAAGAAGACATGTACGTTCATTCCCATGTACTTGCTTTGGCGTAGTAGATATATATATATATATAATATATATATATATATTTTTATATATATAGGCAATTCAGATACATCCTCACCAGTTAAAAAAAATTCAGGTCATCGTCATTAGTTATCTCCATTACACAAACTTTAGTTTTAAAATGATATACACATCTAATTATAATATCGAACTGAAGGGGGTTTATATTACTCAATCTATACACGTGACCTAGAAATTCTCTGTACGTGGTTGTACTATCCACTGTCAATCCTCTCATGCGACCACCAACGTAATCTTTTTCACTATCGTTCCATTCTCCACCAAATGTTATGAAAACACGAGCATCCTGCAAATATATAAAATCAAGTGAGATAAGAATATCGTAAAAAAAAGTGGTAAAAAATAACAAAATACATGTCATCCTGAACCGTCTCGGACCAGTCTTGGTCTGAGACATATCCCGGACCACAGTGCTTCAAGATTGATCCGGCATGTATCTCGGTTCATTCCCGAACCATCTTTCGATCCGAGATTGAACCTGGATTTGTTCGGGATTGAACATTTAATCTCGGATCTCGAAGCTTCAATCTCGGAACAATACTTGGTCCGGATACCAACTGAATTTTTTTTCTTTTTTCAAGAAGCGAAGTGAAAATGTATGAATGGAAAATATTTCAAATCATTTCACAAATTTTAATGTTAACGTACCTCTCTTCAAATGTGAAAATGTGGGACAACGATTTTGGATAGTGTGGGGATAATGATCAAACATGTGGCAATGTTTCTTTAGAGGATTTAAAAAAAAGTGATATGTGAAGAGTTTGGATGGTGTGAAAATGTTGGATTGTTTCAAATTCAAAACATAAGTAAAATATGAGGTTAAAAGTTTGGTGAAATGGTTGGGTGGAAGTTAATGAGGAAGTTAATGTATCATAAATAAGGGTATATTCGTCTTTTCACTAAAGGTGGGTTCAAAATTAAGTAGAGGTGGAGTCAATAATTAGGTTTTTTAAAAAGGGTTTCATTTATCCAATTTGAACAATTGGTGGGGTCAAAAACCCGAATTTTCCAAAAAAGGGGGGGAAGCAGTCATTTGGCGAGACCAGTGCGAGCATTCCTCCTTTCCAGATGCCTAACTCGACGGAAGTGGGCCTGGTAGGCCTTCGCAGTCTCCTCCATCCCTAGAAGACCTCCCGCACCATTTCTACAGCAAAGTGGAGGTGGTTCTCCGCGTCCACAGAGTCATCCCTCGCAAGCAACTTTCTCCATAGCGTCTTCTCCCACTTGCTCGTCGGAGTCATTCTCTTCCTTCAAGGTGCCCCTACAATTGGAAAGCAAGTATTCTTTATGACGCCCGACTAGAGATTAGGGGTACATGAATGAACCAATACCACATCCGAATGAGAGAGATCCTAAGACTATGGAAGAATAGTTAAGAAAAGACTTAAAAGAACTAATAGTTACTAAACAAAGTGCACCTTTCTTTTCGGTAACTCAATCGTAAGAATTCCAAAGTTAAGCGTGTTTGACTTAGAGCAATCTTCGGCTATGTGACCTTCTAGTTGCTTTACTAAAAAGCATGTGAGTGATGACAAAGCATGTGGAAAGGACTCGTGTTGGTCTGTAGGGATAGTCTACGCTCTTTTAAGTAGTTCGGAACTAGACGGTGGCGCAGCCAAGTCGTAGGGGATGCAGGGGAATGTTGAGGCGATTAGGGCCAAATCCGTATCAGAGCGGAACCTCTTCCAGTACGATGTGGTTCGGGGACGAACCAAGAGGGATTCTGAGACCATGGAAGAATGGTTAAGAAAAAACTTAAAAGAATTGATAGTTATTACCTATACTAACAAGGTGCACCTTCCTTTTTGGTAACTCAATCGTAAGAATTCCAAAGTTAAGCATGCTTGACTTTGGAGCAATCTGCGGCTGGGTGACCTCCTAGTCACTTTACTATGAAGCATGTGAGTGAGGACAAAACATGCTGAAAGGACTCGTGTTGGCTTGTAGAGATAGTTTACGCTCTTCTAAGTAGCATCCTCAAAGAGAGTGTCCACTCGGATGAGATCTTTGTTGGAAAGGTCAGACATCTTCTCAAACAGTTCACCGGGAAAGCAAAGTGAGGATGATGACGGAACAAATGCGAAGCAAGTCCCCAATTTAAAGGAAAGGAGGACCAACCCTAGCCGTTGGATCAACCATCCAAGCGTCGTTTCGAGAAGGCCTCGAGATGCACACGACATAATGACAAAATAGATACCAAAGTGGTGGTTAGGGGCAACGCAACCCGAGAATGAATCCCAACGCCTCTGGAAAAGGCAATTAGTACTCCGACACGTACAAAATCATTACTGGGTATCGGACGCAATAGTTGCCAACTTTAAATCGAAAGACAGAGGGGGACTTGAATTTTGAGATATTAGTAAGTTTAACTAAGATATGTTGGCAAAACATACTTGACGAATCTGGAAAAGATCCGACTCTCTATTAACTCGACCCTTGAAGCAAAATATTTCCCAAATGGCTCATTCCTAAATGCAAAGCTAGGAAAATGACCATCATATGTTTAGTGAAGCATCCTATGGTAAAAAGAGCAAACAGTGAAAGAGGGTTGATGAAGAGTGGGAAATTGCAAATCAACGCAGATCTATAAAAACTAGTGATTATCTAGGGAAAAGACTTTTAAAATCCTATCTCTACCAATCATCGCCATTGGAAAGATGACCTTGTGAGAGAGATTTTTTCTGAAGAAGACGCTGGTTTGATATTGGCAATACCGTTGGGTGGAAATAATCAAGAAGATACGTTCATGGCACTATGATAGAAGAGGAATATATTCAATTAAAAGCAAATATAAGGTGGCCATGTAATATGAGAATGTAGCTACGATGTCTACAAGAGAATATGACACTATATGCTGGAAACAATTATCACAACTTGACATTCTAGAAAAGATAAAAATTTTCGATTGAAGAGCATGTTTAAGAACTCCTTACGAAGCTCAACCTTTACAAAAAGATGGTGGCTAACTGTAAGGATCCCACATTGAAAAGAAAAATGACCTAACAATGATTTATACTAGATATGGGCTACTCCACTCATTGCTAATTGATTTTGATATGGAACTCCATGAATTTTAATATGATATCAGAGCCCAATAAGCTCATACGAGCATCCGGTCCAAAAATGAGAGAGGGTATGTGTTAGGATCCCACATTGAAAAGAAAAATGACCTACTAACGATTGAACATTCTCAAGATGTGAAAGGGAAGTAAAAATGGAAACTTATGCTCTATGGAGATGTATGGAAAGGTTAAAGGAGGTGAAGTATAGTTGAAGGTGTAGAAAAGTGGGTGCCTCCAGATTTACCAAATTACAAGCTAAACTCAAATGCGATACTACAAGATGGAATGACAGATTTTAGGATAATCATTCATGACACTGATGGAGATGTTTTGTTGGCGACTGAAAGAACTATGCATCTTAGAGCGTTTGTTGAGCATGCATAAGCAATAATTCTAAACAAGGGTATATCTTTAGCAACTGAGGCTGGAATCCGACCTCTTTGTTCTAGAATTGATTCTAAGTGGTGTGGAAACTTATCAATAATGAAAAAATATTTGATAATGAAACTCAATTGATAATAGACGGTATAATTAAGAAGAAAATGTAGAAATAAGGCGATAGAAAGAATCACTCTTTACAATATGCAAGAGGAATGAAGTTGCAGATACTTCGGCTGTCATGAGACATAACACTCAAGGATATGGATCAAAGAGTACCCGATGTGGCTAGAAAAGAGTTATTCATAGTGGCCTTCCCAGTTCGACTTGATTTTCCATTTTTCATAAACTTCTTTGTACCAAAAAAGAGAAATTTTTTGCATTCATGTACATAATTAATTATATATTTAAATATATGTATCTTTTATTATATTTAATTATATAATTTAAAGTTTTTGAATCTCGCCTTGCAATTTCTTCATTCCCTATAGATTACTTAAAAAATATATTTCGATATGATGGACATATCTTTATTAAAAAGAAACACTTACTGTTTATATAAGATCCAAATTAGATTTTTGAGATATTTGGTATGGTTCTATTTTAAGTTTTATGTTTTAAAAATTATGGCTGTTTCCTCATAAGTTATTTGTTATATTTTTCATTTTTTAAATATATTTAAATTCTTAGTCAAATTTTAATTTTTTTAGTTTAAAAAAAATTTGCAAATTTTTAAAATATAAAAAAAGTGTAGATAATTGGGTCAACAAATTTTATTATTAAAAATTATTTTTAAACTAATAGTTTATGCCATATATTCGTGAGATCATAAATATCATATATCCAGCCTCCAAAGAGTGATTATTCTATTAATTTATTTTACATTTCACTTGAGTTTGAATCGGATTAAATTATGCTATTTTTTAAGAGGTAAACTTTATAGTAA
This sequence comes from Momordica charantia, assembly GCF_001995035.1. The sequence continues at coordinate 9,626 of NW_019104638.1, forward strand.
AAGAAATGTTTATTTATTTTATGCAATTCATGTAAATGCTTTTATTGTTGTTATCATTAGATTCATTTTAGTTTTTGTATTCTCAAGTTTTGTTCATTCTAATTATTATATTTTCAAAACGTTGATCTTTTTCTATTATGTACTTCTAAAAAATAACCACTTTTATTTCTGTTTGCAAAATTTTAACCTAATGATCATTCAATACAACTTTATGGTTACGTTTCAAAAAATTTAGTGAGTAAAACGTAATGTTAAAATTATGATTGAAAAAATGAAAAAAATAAAAGAGTCATAAGGACCAAAATATACATTTCGAAAAAATAAATAATTAAGGGTCCGTTGATGACCATTTCGTTTTTTGTTTTTGGTTTTTGGTTTTTCAAAAACAGGTTGTTTGATAACCAATTCAATTTTCTGTTATTTGTTTTTCCAAAACCATTTTGAAATTCTATGTAAATTTCAAAAACAAAAGAAAATAGTTTTAAAAAACAGGTATTGGTTTTTCAAAATATGATCTTTTTCTTTTAATCTCAATTTTTTTTTTCTTTCTCATATTTATCTCTAAAAATTTATTTTTCACTCTAAATTTTTTTTAGGGGATTTGTAATGGGTAGCATATAAGTTTTCTTTTTGATATTTTCAGATATAGCATTTTTTTTTAAATCCTGATTTTAAAATTTTCAGTATTTCCAAATTACCCTTTTCAGTTATCGCTTCGTTATTATATATCAAACATATATCACATATATATTAGGAGTATATCTATCAAACATATATCACATATATATTAGGAGTATATCTGACAACGTTAGTATATCAAAAGTAAATCAATAGTATATCAAAAGTCAATCAGTTCTATATCAGTTGTATAATAGTAAATCACTATTTTGCCTGCTTTAACCCTTTGTCTTGTATTTTTTGATGAATTAGAAATTAGTAGGCATTGGCATGCATGGAAAATGAGAAAAAAAATTTGATACTTACTGAAAATGAGAAAGAAAACTTGAAAGGAACTGAATGTAAACGTCAATGGTGATTTTCGAAATTACTGTGAATGAGAAATCAATTAGAAATTAGAGGTAAATAGAAACTTAGGGTTTTTCTGTATATCAATAATATATCAATGATATATCAAGTATACATTGTACATATATCAATAGTACAATTAATTTTATTTAAAGTTTTAAAAATCAAAATGAAAGCAGCAACAATGTCATTCTTAAAAGGTTTAAATATCATTCTTGGGTATCAACATCAACATCAAATCAGCAGCAAATTCCTTCAACCAAAACTTAAATGTTTAAACATCAAAACGAACTAGTAGCATAAATCAAAAGTAGACTAACAATGTCATTCTTAAAATTCTATAAAAGAGAAGGATAAATTCCAAAAGCATAAGTTCCAACAGTCTAGAAAAGTATAAGTTTCACTCTTGTATAATCTTTAGGTAAAAGCTTGAGACATCAATCTTTGTTCTTGGTGATTGTCGTGTTTTCGGAGATACTATCTTTGAAGCCTTCCATTTTTCCATAGACAACACTTTTGGCGTTGGTTTATGTTGTCTTTTGGGACGAACGACATCAACATTTTCGACGATGTTTTTTTATTTCATTTTTCGTGTTTGTACCATTGCTTTTATCTGAAAAAAAAATTATTTCATATATTAGTATATCATAAAACATATATTAGAGGTAATATGTTCGAAATAATTGGTAGATATCATAGTTATATAAGAAGTAAATCAATTTCATATCATATGTATATCAAACATATATCACATATATATCAAGAGTATATATGTTAATCATAGTTATATCAGAAGTAAATCAATTTCATATCATATGTATATCAAACATATATCACATATATATGAGGAGTATATCTGTCAATCATAGTTATATCATAAGTAAATTAATAGTGTATCAAAAGTCAATCAGTTCAATTCACCTATAGTAGTATATATCATAATTATATCAGAAGTAAATCAATTTCATATTAAATATATATGAAACATATATCACATATATATCAGGAGTATATCTGTCAATCATAGTTATATTAGGAGTATATTTGACAATCATAGTTATATTATAAGTAAATCAATAATATATCAGAAGTCAATCAATTCTATGTCACATATAGTAGTAGATATCATAGTTATATCAGAAGAAAATCAATTTCATATGTATATCAAACATATATCACATATATATATCAGGAGTATATCTATCAATCATTAGTATATCAGAAGTCAATCAGAAGTAATTTATTGTTGGTTCGGGCCTGCAGGGTATATTTGTAATTTAGAACGTGGGCCTCCGTTTTTTTGCTAAAAAAATGCTATATTTGAAAAACTCAAACATTGTTGCTATTTTGCTTATTTTCCTAACTTTTTTTTGCTATATCTTAAGTTGCCCCTTTTTTTATTTCTAAAATTTTCATATTTTAAACATTTATTGTTATTTGTTTCTGTCCAAAATTTTATGTATTTTACTTTTTATTTTCTAATAGACTAGTTTCATTTCTCCTTCTAAAAATTTAATATTTTTCCTAACTTCCTTGAATATAGGAAGGAAAAGAAGCAGTAATTAACAAAATTGGCCCTAACAAATTCATACATTGTATCAATTTTCTTAAAATTGGTTAGTAGCAACATGATAAAAGGAAATGATAGATTAGATTATGAAGCAAAAGTACCTATCAACAATTCAAATTATTTAATACAAAATCAACAAATTGATATATAAACAAAATGGAAGGTGGAAAAAGATTTATTAGTGTACTGACCCTATCCGAAAAGATATTACATATTTAGGAAGAGAATGATAGATATGAAGTAAAAATACCTATCAAGTAAAAATTTCCACTTCTTGTACTTCTAGTTCTTTCTTATTAAACAAGAATTGTTCAAAAAATGCACTTCACCTACATAGTAGTATGATGCTGGCAATTTTAACCAACTACAAAATTTTCATTAAATGATAGAAAATCAATTATTTCAGAACAAAAATATATAAAACAACACCATGCTACATGTAGAATATAATTGTTCTCAATGCATATAAAGCCGCAATTTATATGCAACAAAAGAAACACCTACCAAATTGTGGTATTGCCAAGTGAAATTACAAAACTTTATTTGAAATAAGTTCAAATAGATAGCATAAATAAATTCCCTTTGAAGATGCACCCATACATTAAATTAAAGTAGCAAATGTAGGACCACGCGGCATAAGCAATTATTTACCTCCCAATTGTTTCAAGTCTCGTGGTTGTGATTGCCTGTACAAAGGCTAGGAGAAAGTTTTAATCTTCCATATCACATGAATTTATTAGGAAATAGAAGTAAAAATTGCTTCACTAAATTTTCTATTAATATAAATTTAACTCAATAGCTTGGATTTACCTTCAGTAGCCTTCACATCTGGATTTAGATTTCTACAATATGTCCATTGTACCACCAAATAAATTCTCTAGCCGAGTGTATGCCAGACAAATCCTGTAACAGGATATGATATCCCAAGTTATTGTGTTGAATTAATAGATTTATGAATTACTAGTTTAAGTTCCATCAATGATTCAGAAAAGAGAAGAAAAATATAATCTATAATCATTATGATTGCAAAATTATCCTTTTAAATTTAGCTAGTTGACTATGAAGATTCAATCGTCCAAGAGGCAATAAACTAGAAGTAATTTCTAGTTTTAACTAAACTTACTTCTCCAGGAATGCAGAGAGTTTTGTCACTTTCCACTCCATAGGTATGCACAACTTGATTAAATATATATATATATACAATCATTTAGAAAATGAGAAGTTGTTCATTGTTGACATGTCTCTGAATCCAAAGCTAAACGCATGGTATAACTCATGGAGATCCAATAATGAAATGAAACATATCCAAAGTGTACAAGATTTAGATATAGTGAGCTCAAATAATAGAGATCTTTTAAAAGTCCGTCAACTGAATTTAGAACGAGCAACATAAATCATTATTTTAAATGATTTTTTGAGACAGGAAGTAAAAGACACGTTATTGAGGACACTTTGTACAAGTTGTCTCTACAAAGTTCCAACCGAAATTACATCTTTTATATAAACGAATTAGAAGAAGAATATTGTACATCTAGGATTCGGAAAACTAAATTAGTTTCCTTTTTCTTTAATCAATAAATATCTGTTAAATTAATTACAATCAGATCTTCAATCACAAATACAATTTATGCTACACTTTAAAAATCAACAAGAATGGAGAATAAATGATAAGCAAGGTTATCCTCTTACATTTGCTTCTGGATGACCAGGTGCCCCGCTAGAGCATACGAAACCAAGGGGTTGGAAAACACGATTTGTAGCAGCAACAAGTGTTAGAGGAAGAAGGAAGCGGCGATGACATAGATGACGGCAAATGGGAAGACGATTTGGACAAGAGAAAGAACGGAGCAACGAACGGAGCGGCGAATGTAGCGGCGAACGAGCGGTGAAGGTAGCGGCGAACGAGCGGTGAAGGTTGCGGCGAACGAGAGGCAAACGTAGCGGCGAATAGAGTGTCGAACTTCAGTTGGTTGCAAAGAAATCTTTGTGTGAAGAAGAAGAGTTTCTGAAGATATGTTGACGTTTTTCACAATTTTGGGTGACTCCTTTTTTTCACGCGTGATTTCCAAATTTTATGGCAGGCAATAAAATTTGAATTTACCCAGCTTTTCCGCCTTTTTTTTTCTATAGCCTATTTTCTAAAATGCTATCTCCAACAGCTATAAAAACATATATTTCTTGCAGCGAGGGAAGAAGATTATAACGTGATTGGTGTCACAAAAATATCCCATATTGAAAAGACAAGAAAGAATTGATTAACGAATACAGTTTATCTATACATCGAAAGAAACATGAGTATGATTAAATGTTATTGTTTTAAACTATATACTTTTATATCCCAATAGACAATACAAACAACTAATCTAATAAAATATCCTCCATAATCAAAATAACTCATTATCAAATGCTCAATATGACCACGACTTAAGACAAGAATCTTTCGTAACTCACATTAACATAAAATACAATCAATTACCATTCACAAATAGACCTATATGACAAATATAAACTATATCAGGCTATTGAGTAAGCAGAATCAACTACCCGACTTAGTACTTATTTGTAGATATAAACTACATCCGAATATAAACAATAAGTATTGAAGAATCAATCTCACATAAAGTTATATACTGTTATATCAAACCACAATTAATAATAAATAAGGTTGAAGCTAATGGTTTGATGATAAGGGGTATGCCGAGAATGGGGAAGGAGATGATGGGTGGCTTTGTTCTAGCAAATTCATAAACATTTTTTTGGCGGTTTTAGCCGCTTGTTTCATGGTTAAAGTTGTGGAGGAAGGTATATTTTACTTTAATTCGATGGAAAATGATTTGAATATGGAACCAATCCTGGAGCATTATCTAAGAGTTGTTGATATTCTTGGGAAATCTTGCCATTTAACTAAAAAAGAGGAGTTTATTTAGAAAATGACAAATTCAGAGAAGAAACCGGTGGATAGATGTTTTCAGATGAAGAAGATGAAAAGATTTTTGAGATTTGGTAATTTGGGTATTTTTTTATTTTAAGAAAGTGTAAAGTTGCAATAAAATTAGTTATTTTAAAATGTAACCTCCCAAATCAACCATTTTAACCTATCAATATACTAATTCTTTATTTATTTTGTGCATTCTTGCAATGTTAAAATCATTTCCAAATTCATTTCCAATATTGACTTAACCCCTCCACGTGAAATCTCGACATAAATAAAAAGAAAACCCTATCAAATTCCTTTGCCAAGTTGTGAGAAAAAAAAAAAAAAGATAACAAGAGAAATGGCCAAAAGTATTTGACATTGTTATGTATAATGGCTAACAAATAGTTATAGTTCAATTTTCTTCTTCAATTTGGATAGATATACCCTTAAACAAAATGACCAAAATTATTTTAAAAATTTACCTTTTTTGTTACAAATATACCCTTGAAATAAAAACGAGCTTGATTTTAGTAACAATATGAGTTCTAACGACCTATACAAAATTAATATTTTAAAAAGTAACTGATTTAATTATTTTCATACATAGTCAATATTTGGATTTCATATTTTTAGGGAAAATATGAAATTCTTTGAACTTCTAGATTTGGGAAAATATCATGAAACGTAAAATAATAATTTAAGTTGTAGTGAAAAAATCTCAAATATAAATAAAAAAAATAGAGGTACAATGTTAAAATATTAAGATGAAAAATGATATTGAAAATAAAAAATGAGGTTTTAGGGTTTTTGAAATATAGAGGGTGTAAGTATATTGATGGACTAAATAATCATATCATATCACGTTTTTCTTCTCCCAAAGTCTTTGTTAAACATGTCTGTTGGTGCATCTAGCACTGGTTTGTGGTCTTTTTCACAGAATCTTTGTCGAGTTTGCGATCGTACGTTTACGTGTCTTGAGTGACAATTACACTTTCGCGCATCTTTATCAACCACTATACAGCACAACAACTATAAAACAGTTTTAGGGTTGTAGAAATATGGAGAGAGTAAGTGTATTAAGAGACTAAATAATTATGGGTTTTCCTTCTCTCAAAAGCACAAAGCATTTTCTTCCTCCCGCAAAAGCACATAGCCTTTTTCCATTTTTTCTTTCTCTATACGACTCTTCTCATTCTTCCATTGGTTTGAAGAATGCATTTGTTGCTGTAACAGATATACACTCAGTGCGTCTGTACGACTTGAGTAAGATTGACACTTTCACTTCCTCTATATATATGTTGTTGAACTATTGTATCGAGTTTGAGATAGTGCGTCTGTACGACTTGAGTAACATTCACACTTTCACTTCTTCTATATATATGTTTATATATGTTGTTGAACTATTGTATGCACAAAGTTATTGGCCATGTCATTTGACAAAAGTCATAGGGCCCACACTACACCACCTCCACTGCCAAAACATCCTTTTAAATTTGCATTTCCACGACCATAGTAGTAGGAAGAAGATCAGAAATTTTGGTAAGTGAAGCATTAGATTTTTCCTCTGCCACGACGTCGGTTGGGTCAATTTTAGGCGGTCGGGTTTTTCGAGGTAGTTTTCTCACTCCTAAAAGACATGAAAATTGTATATGGTCTTTCGCTTCCAATCCATTGTGAAATTCTGCTTATTCATCTATTAATTTAAACAAAAAAAATCTACAAAAGTTCACTAATTTAATACTAAAAAAAATTTAAGTTTTATTCATGAACAAAATCCACCCTCACATAGCCTTGTCAAGATTAATAAATTTAAGAGCGAAAATTTTAACTTTAATTGTCGTTTTTTTTTCCTAAATCGTATCAATTTCATACCAATCATATATTTTCTAACACATTTGACATATATGAGCATATTTGTTTCGATAATTTTTTACATGAAAATTTATCAAATGGTAAAATTTGACACTTTACGTTACAATAGTTATCTAAGGTTAAATTGATACGCATTGCTAAATTCATGCTTAAAATTAGACTTTTATTTTAATATTACTTATTATTAAACTTATTCCAAAAATATATCATTCACTAAACTATTTACAAAAATAATAGTTATAAAATCTGACCACCTATTTAGAACAAAATCTTAAAATAAATTAATTTAACTAACTAAGCATTCAAATTTTAGATTAAATTTATCATTAAAAATTTTAAATATAATGATACCTCTTCCATAAATATTTATAAAAAATATAGAACGATGACTTGATCATAGGAAATTGTTATGTGGAGACTTAGAATTCAAGTATAAATGTCATAGGTAGGAAATGAATTTTTACTAAAATTATCATTTTGCAGATCGAAGTGGCGAATGAATGAGAGGTTGGTGAAGGCCGAAAAATAAGTGGTGTATGATTCCGAGTTGGAGATCGATGACTCAACAGTAATGTTTTGCCACGGAACAAGCCGACATTTTTCTAGAATATAAGATAACACCATCCCATCTAATTTTTAAAAAATTAGAGTTAGTTTAAAATTTACATGTTTAATAACAATTAGTTAAGATTTTGATATAATTTTTATACTTAAACCTATTTAAAGTTTGTTTTTTTAAATGGGTTGTTTTATAATATGCTTTTTAGTTAAGATCTTGTTAGAATTTTTATACTTAAACCGAATTTAAAGTTTGTTTTTTTTAAATGGGTTGTTTTATAATATGTTTTTTTTAAGATTTTGTTAGGTTTTTTATAGTTAAATTTAATTTAAAGCTTGTTTTTAAAAAATAGATTTTTTGATTTGTTTTAAAATTTTGTCAGATATTTTTTAGTTAAATTTAATTTAATTTTTGTTTTTATGAAATATTAAAAAAATCTGGGCTGCACCACGTATAAGTAAAAGAGATTTTGTGGAAAAAAAAAAGAGAAAAAACCCTGAGGTCAAAATCTACAAGTTGTCGTCATGTTGTGAATTAAAAAAAAAAGAAAATACACAATTTGTCGAAATAATGAAAATAGTCTGATGGATGATATATTTTTTGAATAAGTTTAATAATAAATAATATTAAAAAAAGATCCCTTAAAATTAATATTTATGTATTATATTTATGTACATTTGAAATTTTCGATCTATCGCTACTGCAACATCCCAACGAAAGACTCGATTTTAATGACATGACAACGTTCATATTTTTATTTTTTTTACTAATTTTAAATTATTTTTAATATAATTTTATTTTGTTTTCTTTTTTCAAATTCAATTATATTTTTACAAATATATTTTAGTTAAATTATTTATTCTAAAAAGATCTTTTAATATTGTTCGAAAAATGATGTTTGTTTGGGGATGAAATATCCCATTGCCACGTGGAGGACGGGGACTCGTCATTGAAAGAAGATTCAGAGAAACAAATTGAGTGAGCTCCATCTCGGATCCTTCCGAGATGGAAATATTGTCATTCCCTATTAAGGAACCAAACAATTATCCCCAGGGAAGTGTCCGAGTTCGATCTGCTCAAACCTGACACATCCGACCTGAAATCCGATCGAGGTAACTGCTTGTCGTAACCCCTGTCAGAACCTAAACCTATAAATAGAGGGCCTCATTTCACTGTCAGGTATCGAATTTCTCCTCGAACTTAATATTGAGTCCAAGCTGCTTACTGACTTGAGCGCTGGAGATTTTGCCCTCTTGTGCAGGTCTTCCGTTCGCGTTTCGAGTCGGAGCAAGGATCGAGTTCGAGCTAGATTGACGTTGTGCAAATCCTTGCATAAAAATTTGGCATCGTCTGTGGGGAAGGACATTACAAGTCGTCCCAACAATTAAAATAGACTGGTCCGAGATGGTTCAGCCAAAAGGATCTGCAAACACGACCGAACGGAGAGCCTTGAACGGAAATAATGGCACTCAGCGAGCTGGACGCCAAAGTGACCGAAGATCAGGCCAGAGTAGGACAGGAAGTGGAGCCAGCTCGGAGGTCCACCCGCAATGCCAATATCGTCCTGCCTCCGGTACATCCGAGGCCTAGGAAGACCAACCGAGGTCGAGGTGAGACCTCGAAAAAGATCTCACGAAGGGCCGCGCCTGCTGTCGACCCTGAAGTTCTCGCCACCATTCAACGGGAGTTAGACGATATGCGCAACCGAGTGCGCACCATGGAGGAAACGTACAATGAGATGATGAGGGCAAACCGAACTGGGTCCCATTTCAAGGCCTCAGAAGGGACGGACGACCTGTCGAAAGATGGAGATGACTTGGATCCACCCATCTACCCCGATGACTATGAGCCGGTTGCCGATAACGAAGGGATCAATTATAGTTTGAGGGATCATGACCTTCGGAAGCACCTCGTCGATAAGAAGATGAAGGCCTCACGGGGCCCAGGGATTTCATCATCCTGCTCTAAAAAATATTCCAACTCCGACCTCAAGGCCCAGTCAAAGTACACGCTATTAACGCCAGAGGCCGTGATTACGAGGGAAGAGTTCAACCTGAAGAAACACAGATTCAACGAACAAGTCGAGGCACTGAAGGCTAACTGCAAAAAGAAAGAAAGCCAGTTTGATGATGGCGAGATTGGTGAATCGCCATTCACCTCTGACGTATTGGAGGCCCCAATCCCTCCATAGTTCAAAACGCCAGCCATGAAGCCCTACGACGGGTCTAAGGACCCAAAGGACTACGTAGAGGTCTTTGAGGGCCTCATGGACTTCCAAGCGATGTCTGACGCCATTAAGTGTCGAGCCATTCCGATCGCTCTCACGGGGAGTGCTCGGCTCTGGTACAGAAGGCTGCTGGCGAGGTTGATCTCGACCTATAGTCAGCTGAGGAAAGAGTTCATTAGCCAATTCTCTTTTCGGCATTACGATAGAAAGACTGCCACCCACCTCGCCACCATCCAACAGAAGGAAGGCGAGACTTTGAGAGAGTACGTGACCCGCTTCCAAGAGGAGCAGCTTAAGGTCTTGCACTGCTCTGATGACTCGGCCAAGTGCTATTTCCTTACCATCCTGGCCGACGAAACTCAAAGGTTAAACTGGGCGAAGAAGCACCATCAACCTTCGTTGAGGTCCTGCAGAAGGCCAAGAAGGTCATAGATGGGCAAGAGCTGCTTAGAACCAAGCTAGGTCTGACAGACAAGAGGTTCGACCAGAGGAAATCAGGTGGCCAGGACAAAGGGAAGTCTGATCCTAAGTCCAAAGACAAGGGATCGTCTTCTCAACCCTCTAAGGGCCGATCTGACTACAGGAGATCCGACTCGGACTCCAATCGAAGGGGGTCTTATGAAAGGTACACCCCAACCATTATTCCGATCTCCGATATCCTCACCAACATAGAGGAAAATGGGTTGGAGAAACTCTTCAAGCATAGCAAGGACAGGTACTGCCGTTTCCGCCGCGACCACGGCCATGATACCTCAAGTTGCTGGGAGTTGAAGTGCCAAATTGAAGACTTGAATCAAGATGGCTACTTCAAGACGTATGTTCGTAAGCCGGGCTCGAGCTCAGTAGAAAAGAAAGAAGAGAGGAAGCATTCAAGGACGCCATCAAGAAAGGATGACCGACCTGCGGTCATTAATACCATCTTCGGAGGCCCGAGTGGGGGCCACTCAGAAAGTAAAAGGAAGGAGCTAGCTAGGGAAGCTCGGCGCGAAGTCTGCATCATCCAGGAGCAGAAGCCGACCTACCCTATCTCCTTCTCCGACTCTAATCTTGAGGGGGTGCATTTGCCCCATAATGACACCTTGGTGATTTCGCCGCTGATCGACCATGTGCAGGTCAGAAGGGTGTTAGTCGATGGAGGTGCTTCAGCCAACATCCTATCTCTCACCACTTATTTAGCACTAGGATGGACCAGGGCACAGTTGAAGAAAAGTCCTTAGTTGGATTCGCAGTAGAATCTGTCACTCCGGAGGGGTGCATTGATCTCCCCATTACAATCGGTCAAGGTGACACTCAAGTCACCTAGATGGCCGAGTTCGTGGTAATAGACGGAAGGTCGGCCTACAATGCCATCTACGGACGACCTATAATTCATTCACTTCGTGCCATCCCATCGACTCTGCACCAAGTCATGAAGTACTCTACAGTTAATGGGGTTGGCATGATCTGAGGGGAGCAGAAAACATCCCGCGAGTGCTATACCTCGACACTCAAAGGATCGGCAGTCTGCGCCTTGGAAGAACTAGCAAATCTTCCAAGTCTAGCAGTTCGAGCTTCCAAGGACGAGCTGCCCAAGACCAGCCAGCAAGAGGTGGCTGCGCCTACAGAAGAGTTGGAGCTTGTCCCTTTGCTCAGCCCAAAAAAGCAAGTGAGCATTGGCACGAAGCTGGGGGTCGCGGATAGAGAGGAGCTCATCTCCTTCCTCAGGGCGAACTCGGACGTGTTCGCATGGTCTCATAAGGACATGTCGGGCATAGATCCGAAGATTATGGTTCATCGCCTCAACATCGACCCATCATTCCGACTTGTCAAGCAAAAAAAAAAGACCTGTAAATAGGGAGAGGAGTGATGTAATTGTTGAGGAAGTAAAAAAACTTTTAAAAGCTGAATACATCAAAGAAATTTTGTATCCCAAGTGGCTCTCTAACGTGGTCTTAGTTAAAAAATCTAACGAAAAGTGGAGAATGTGCGTAGATTTCACCAATCTCAACAAAGCTTGCCCAAAAGATTGTTTCCTACTGCCGAGGATCGACCAACTCGTGGACGCTATGGCCGGGCATGAGCTGCTCACTTTCATGGATGCCTACTTCGGATACAACCAGATAAAGATGCACGAACCAAACCAAGTCCACACCTCTTTCATAACCGATCAAGGCCTTTACTGTTATAAGGTCATGCCCTTCAGTCTAAAAAACGCAGAAGCAACTTATCAAAGGATGGTAAACAAGATGTTCGTCAGCCAAATCCGACACAACATGGAAGTCTACGTGGACAACATGCTTATCAAGAGCAAGCAGTCCAGGTCCCACCTGTCCGACCCGATGGAAACCTTCGAAGTTCTCCAGAAGTACCGGATGAAGTTAAATCCTGCCAAATGAGCCTTTGGAGTTTCATCTGGCAAATTTCTTGGGTTTGTGGTCAATAACCGAGAAATAGAGGCCAACCCGAAGAAGATAAGGGTCGTGCTCAAAATGCAAGCCCCAAGAACTCTCAAGCAATTGTAGTGTCTTAATGGGAAGATTGCTGCCCTCAACAGGTTTGTCTCCAGGTCTATCGACAAGTGCATCCCCTTCTTCAAAGTGTTAAGAACGAAGAGGCTATTCGAGTGGACAGCTGAGTGTGAGGTAGCCTTCGAAGAGCTCAAGAGTTATCTCTGCTCGGTGCCATTGCTTGTAAAGCTCATGCCCGGAGATAAACTACACTTATATTTGGCCGTGTCCGATAACGCAGTCAGTTCGGCCGTAATTAAAAAAGACGAAGTGCGACAAAGTCCTGTTTATTACACGAGTAAGGCCATGACCGAGGCTGAGACCAGGTACCCCTAAATGGAGAAACTGGCCCTCGTCTTGGTCACCTCGGCCCGAAGACTGAGGCCGTACTTCCAAGCCCACGTTGTGATTGTGCTCAAAAACTTGCCTTTGAAGCAAGTTTTTCATAAGCCAAAAACGTCCCACCGACTGATGAAATGGGTCATAAAACTGAGGGAGTATGACATCCAGTTCGTGCCCCGAACGGTGGTTGATAACTCTCCAAATAGAGAGTTATTTGGGTATAATGTTGGTATAAATTAGCTAAAAATAGCATCACTTGCACCTTTATTCACTGTTTTTGTGCTAAAAAGATCATAAGCACCAGCTCTCTACATGGTAGTATTGTCAATTGCAATAGAACTAATTTTGTTGCATTTTGCTGCAGCTTTGATGATGCTGCAGCATCAAGATCTAGATTCAGAGAACAGCAGAAAACGACAAGCTGATAGTGAAAGGACTGCACAACGGGATTTAGCACAGTAATTGGAGGTTTTACCCAAAAGTGAGAGCTGAGTTCCTCAAGGTCCGCGTTGTTGCCCTAGTATCTGAAGGGGGTATAAATACAACCAAGAGAAGAAGCCTCCGAAGGCACACACCTCAAGAAACATTCCCCTTCACTCATTCTTGGAAGAAGTCCACTCTTACTCTAAGGAATTCTCTTGTAGAACCGCTGAGCAAGCAAAGAGTAGAAGAAAACTCTTCAGTGGCAGTTTGGAGCTGATCTTCAGCTCATTTTTCTTCATTTTCTCATATTTGTATTATTTTCATTCTTACATTTTGCTTAACTCTCCTTATGACTTTGCGTAGCTAGCGACTTGTGTAAGGGGGAGATGTTCTAGACTTGTTTTCTGGGCTGTAAACGTGCTATTTGTTTTAATGGAAGTGTGCTTTGAGTTGAAGTTGTTTATCATTCTAGTTTCAATGTGCTTGATCACCATTTTGAAATACCTCTTTGATGATGTTTGGAAAAATGTGTTAAGGAACAAAACCCTTCATCTCGAGCTAGAGTCTACTTAAGTTTAGCGTGTGATAACTTAGGGATAAGCATCACCTAGCTTGGTCATAAAAACTGTGTGTATATGTTATTGATGTTTGTCTATGAATGTTAATAGTAAAAAATCATGGGTGTTTGGAAAAGCATCTTGTCTGTTTGACCACTGCACTTACTCCATTAATGTTACAGCATAGTTAGGGTAGCCTAGAATAGTCGACTTACTCGCCCCCTTGCACCTTTATTTTACAAGATAATACTGAGTGATTGTGGATGCTTGGTACTTTTAACGAACTTATACTGTGTGTTTACATTAAGATACTTATTTCAAGGTTTTCATCTCATCACTGTTTAGTATTATTTGGAAGAAAATCCCATTGCTTGTTGTAGTATTTTCTTGAGTGAATATCGAGTGTTTAAGCATTTAGTCTCTGAGGATTTGAACTTTTATTACTTGCTGCGACGATTGTGTACACTTACACATAGAAGAATTGGTAGCACAATTAGTGGACAACAAGTTTTTGGTGCCGTTATCGGGGACTAAATTGCCTTACACTCTGTATTTTGCTTAAAGAAATTTTACTCTAGATCTTTGACTATTGTATTGGTGAACTTTGAAGGTGAATTCACGATTTGCAAGGGTTAGAGTACTTGCTTGACAACGAAATTGAACGCACATTCCACCAACGAAGAAGAGAATAGCGTCATCAGCAAGTGGAGACTAACCTCATGGATCAACCACCAACGCTCCCCAGTTGTGAAAGAATAACATGGAGGAGACATGGCTGAACCAGCAGCCGTGCCCCCTCTAAATGCCATTCTGTTGGCAGACGATGGAGATAAAGCTATTAGGGTTTATGCTGCGCCAGCACTTCATGGTTTTCACCCAGTCATAGTAGGGCCAGAGATAGAAGCTGAGCGATTTGAATTGAAACTTGTGATGTTTCAAATGCTGCAAACAGTGAGACAGTTCTATAGGAATCCATGTGAAGACCTAAATCTCCATCTCAGATACTTCCTTGAAGTGAGTGATTCCTTTAAGATGCAAGGAGTATCAAAGGAAGCGTTAAGGCTGAAACTATTCCCATATTCATTGAGGGACAAGGCAAGAGACTGGTTGAACTCTATGCTAGCAGAGTCCATTACTTCATGGAATGACCTTGATGAAAAATTACTAATAAAGTACTTCCCTCCGAGTAAGAACGCTAAATTCAGGACAGATATCAATAACTTCCAACAAAGAGGAGGAGAATCTGTGAGCGAGTCATGGGAAAGGTTCAAGGAGCTACTTAGACGATGTCCGCATCATGGTGGTTTACCAAAATGTATTCAAATAGAAACATTCTATAATGGGCCGAATGAAGCGACCAAAATGGTGGTTGATGCATCTGCGAATGGAGCATTGCTATCTAAGTCATATACCAAAGCAGTGGACATCGTGGAGAGAATCTCTTCCAATAACTACCATTGGTCAGATTCCAGAGCTATAAATGACAGAGGAAACCATGGGGCTGCCAGCAACATGGAGATGACTTCTCTAAAAGATCAAATAGCAAACCTAACCAACATGATAAGGAACATGAGTGTTGCTACAACATCGTCCGCTAATCCAGGATCAAGTAAGGTAATGGCAGTCTCATGTTCCTACTGTGAAGGTGACCATACTTATGACTCTTGCCCTAGAAACCCTGCATCAGTGTATTATCAGGCGTCAAACTTGAGCTCCTTCAAGCATTGCTCCACGGAGTCCTGAGGGCCAAGGGTCCCATTGGGACCAGAAGCCCACTTCTCTACACACCTAAGCTTGATGGGCGCGAGATCAAGCTCGAGGGCGACTTCCTGGACTCCTTTCATCAAGAATCTAAAGCCAGCATCACCGAAGTCATTGGCGTAGCCGTCGAAGTCAGGATGCTTGTGAAACGCTTCCTCTAAAAGAACCCCATTGTGGAGCTTGGACTCTTCGAGCTCGAGTTTGGCCTTCAGGTTCGCCATCTCGGCATCTCGAGCCTTTAGTTTGCCTTCCAGTTCGTCTCAGAGGCGTTTGAGGTCATCGTTCTGCTTCATCAGCGCGAACTTCTCCTTCTCAAGGCACTTGACTACGACATGTGTGCCTCTCAGATTCTCCAGGTGTGGAGCAGCTTCTGTTTGGGCACTCTTTATCTCGGCCTTGTCAGCTTCAGAGGTGGACCTCCACGCCTGAGCCTCCGTGCGAGCCTTTTTGAGTTCCCCCTCCAAGGCAACAACAGCGTCCAAGGCAGCTGAGGAGGCCTCCCACTCCTTCGCAGTAAGAAGGTCGCGCCCCTCCAGCTCAACTTTCACCATAATGGCTGTCTGG
>NW_019104638.1:38117-55965 GCF_001995035.1 Momordica charantia
GCTCGTTGTTGGTGGCGTAAGCATGCGCACTGTAGGCATTTTGCGTGCAGTCGAGCTCTCCTATTGGCTTGACTTGGTTCGAACGACTTGATGCCAATTATGATCATATTAGGTTTCTGTCACTTGCATTTTCCAAAAACCCGGAGTTTTCTCCATCAAATCTCAAAACTCCCTTGAAGTAGTGATATGACTTTCCTCTGGATCCCATGATACTGCAACCTAACGCTCTGATACCACTCCTTGGGAAAATTACTACCCAACTTATAGAAACTCCAACAATAGAATCTTAAAAATACATAAATGAAACATCTCACCAATACTCACAAGAATTGGTTGCCTACTGCTCTACCGCCTCTCAAAGTAATTGTGCAACCACCAATCTTTTTGGTGTCACGGCCAAAACCTAGAAAACTTAACAACAAATATACAAATGGTGGTCCATGACCTTTTGGCCCATTTACTTTCCTTGTTTTGGCTCTAATAATTTGTCTGTAACACAAACAACCCTTCAAAACAACATCAAACAATATCTAATTCCTATTCTAAAAAAATTCAGTAAACAATACCAAAGTAATCTGATTTCATTTTGATTCCTTCCTATTCTGATTCATTATAAGTTAAGAGAGGAAGTTGAGACGAGTAGTGTACGGCGATAGGAAGGATGGGTGATATAAATTCACATCAAAGGAAAAAGATAGATGCTCTAAAATGAATTATTTCACTACCAAAATATTAGCAATTCAATAGATCCCCTTTCACTTCAATTTAATTGATAAAAAACTCCCTTAATAGAATACATAAAGTCTCATTACGTATTATTCAACCTTAATTGAAAATATCATATCTATTTAGTAATGTTCTCATTACTTGTTTCTGGTTTTCAATTCTAATTTTTTAAGAAATATTAAAATTTAGTAATTATTCATGTTTCTCATTTCTCATTTTTAAGAACATTTTCAAAACTATGTAGAAATTTTAGAGACAACAAAGAAAAATTTCTTTTTTCTTATTCTCGTTTCCAGATTTTTCCTACACAAATAAAAATACTATTTTATCATTATTAACTTATAAAATACATAATAAATATTAGATAAAATTTTGAATATTTAATTTAAAAAAGATCATTTTCATTAAAAAAATTTACATTTTTAATTCAAAGTTTTTTAGACCGAGAAACAAAACATAACTACCAAACATATTTCTGTTTCCTTTTCAATAAAAGAAAAAAAAACAATTACCAAATCTAATTCTACTTCTATTTATTAAAAAAGAGGGAACAAAAAACAAAACTTAGAAATGAGAATGTTACTAAACCGGCCATCATATTTTATCGATCCACACTGGTATAATGGTTACGAGATGAAGCATGAAGATGAGGCAGATGGGCTTCATTGGAAAATACTAGAAAATATTCTCATACTATGGGCTGACAGTTTTATTCTCAGCTTAAAAAAAAAAAGAAAAAAAAAGTGATCTTTGAAGAGTACTTTTAAGATGACAGAGTAAGTTGAGGTGTTGCAGCTCTTGGTTGATTCCAATTCCCATCAAGTTGAAGAGAGTGCAGATTTTAAGGATTTGGTGAAGTTTTCAAGCTCCTTCAATCCTTCCTCTGAAGATTGGGCTTCACCCAACAGCTTCACCATAGCACTACCAACAATGATCCCATCTGCCCCCCACCCAGCCACCTATGAACACACCACCAACACATTAAATAGATTGCACAATGAATTCTATGTTTTGGTATGTGATGTGAAAAAATTTTGTTACCTGTTTCACGTGCTCCGGTTTCGATATACCGAACCCAACTGCTACTGGTTTCTTCGTGACCTGTCGTGTGATGATTGTGAGGCCTCAATGTTATTCATCAGTTTCATATCAATGCCTTTTCAAAAGCCATCATATTTTGAAGTGAAAGTACATCATAGATAAGCAGACATACCTCTTTAATTTCCCTCAGGAGAGCTTGAACTCTACCACTCACCGATGTGCGAGCACCGGTAACTCCAACTGAGCTCACCTACAATGAAACAAGACAAATTTCCTATTGCTAGTCAATTTGACAACGAAACACTAGTTCGATAATTGTATTTTTGTCAAAGTCCTTGCACTGTCTATGCTATCTATAATTCTGTTTATGCATGAACACAAAACCACAAAAACAATGTGCTCTCACAAAACGGAAGACACTTGGTAACATAAAAGGTCTTACGAGATATACAAATCCCTCTGAAGCTTCAACGATGTCTTTCATCCTATCTTTAGGCGTGGTTGGTGTAGTTAACAGTACCTTTAGCAATGTAAAATAATAATATAAATGCATAAGAACAAGCAAATCAACTCGGCCTTCTCTTTACGAATTCGTTAACAAATCATCATCACACAAATGAGTAAGGTTTAAAGATTAATGAGGTAAATATTGTAACAATAATGCATCAATGAATTGGCCATTCATTTCCTCTATAGGTTGTTAGTATTTATTTATTATTATTATTTTTTTTTATAATTGAGAGTCGGAGTTTTACTCCAGTATACTCAGAATCACCCGCGCCCGTCCCAAGATCTGAACCCAAGAGACATCAAAGATTTTTTGTATTAATCTTACAGGAAAGTTTGAACTTGAGATCTCTAAACTAGTATGACTAAGAGACCTCAAGTCCGTCCAATAAGTTGTTAGTATTAACAATAAATAAATTTTGTGATCAGGCAAACTCATTGTCATATCCACACCTGAATAATTTTTACCTTCAGGTTCAGCCAATTAATAAAACTAATATTTAGCACTGCCAATGGAGAGTATTGGACTTTTATCCTCTAGATTGTATCCAGAGGTCCTTTACCATTGTGTCCAATAAATAATAACAAATAAAATATCAAAACATAAAAACTAGTAAATGATTTAGATAATCTACGCAGCCATTATGAGACAAAGAAATCACCAGTTCAATATTGTACTTTACAGCTTCCTTTCTTAAAATTTCAGTCTCCTCAAAAGGAACATCTGGAACAATAAGCCCTGCAAGAAAGTGCAATGTGACCACAAACATATTCACACATTTTTCCATGGAACTTTGTAAACCAAGAAAAAGTTAAGATTATTGTACATAAAATGTAACAATATATTGAAACTCTATGCGATACTCGATATAGCTCTAAATGCAATATCCCCATTCTAGAAAGAATGTAAACATCACCCCACCCACTAAATGTTAGGAGTAATGACATTCTTTTCAACTGTTAAATTATAGACCCTTGAATATCATCATGTAGTTGATTTTTTGTAGTTAGACGATCAATAGTGAAACAAAACACATATAACTTTCCAACATTGAATTCTATGTCCTTGAAGTTAATCAAACAATTTAATCCAATTCATTATAAAAAGATTTGGTGACCTCGTTAATTACCTCGTACACCAGCATCTTTTATTGTCATCATGAAGTTCTCAATGCCACGTTTAAGAATTGGGTTATAATATGAAAAAAGAGAAACTGGACAAGATAGCTCAGGAATCACCTGACCAGCCAGAAAAAATACAAAAACACTTTTAGCTGTCAGTTTCATGAATGAGATATAAAGGACAGTGGACCTGGCATACAGAACTGGGAACATATTTCCATAGACATTTGATTTGAAGATGCTATGTGTGCAAAAATAAATTGTAACTCCAAGTTTCCTAACAAGTTGAGCACAAATTTGACAGCCTGATGAATAAACGCAGCATCATCTAGGTGCTTTCATTACCATATATTAATTCTAGTTTGCATAATAACAAATTTGCAATACCTTAAGTTGTTAGCTAATGAAATAAGTTTAGGTTATTCTTTCTTTCTAGTTTGCATGGTACAACAAGATTACCCCCTTCAGCATAGAAATGATTGCATTAAAGTTTGTCTGCCTAGCCAAGGACCGAGTATATGCAGCCTACAGAAAAACATTCATACACAGCTGAATAAGGAACAATAAATTTAGAATGGAGAAATGAAAGGGCCAAAAAAGTAAAAAAGTAACCTGTATAACAGGACCATCTGCCAAGGGATCCGAATATGGAACACCAAGTTCAATTATATCTGATCCACAGTTGGAAAGCACCTTCAATGCTTCTGCTGTGGTCGACAGATCAGGATCACCAGCAGTGATGTAGGGGATCAATGCGACCTTTAAAACATGCATGCATTTAGGACAATGTTGATCAATGAAAAATCCCGTCATACCACAAACTAACATACTAACAAATAAATTTGATCTATAGATTTTTAGGTTGTGTCTATTTACTCCCTGTTGTATTTTGTTGAGAATCCATATAAATGAATTAAATTTATCCAAACCATTAGCTTAAGCTTTTGGGTTGAGTGGTGGTTTATTAATCTTTAAGATGTTACCAGAGCCCAAAAGGCTCAAACGAGCATCCGGTCCAAAAAAAGGGGATCCGGCCAAGATCGATAAGCCAAAAGAGCCACGGTCTTGAGGGGCATGTTAAGGATCCCACATTGATAAAAGAAGGGACCTTACATAGGTTTATAATACACATGGGTTACTCCTCATTGCCAATTGGTTTTGAGATGGAACCCCATGAATATTAATATATCTTAAAAAAAGTTTCTAACAGATCATAGAACTTTTAAGCCTGTGTCTATTTGATCCACTTCAAAACGTTTCTAAGTAGGTCTCTAAACTTTCAATCTCGTGTCTCATATGTTTCTACAATTAATTTCATCAATGTGACATGCTGATTGCAGTATTACATGGCAGACTCATTTCGAGCGGGTTCAAACATTGGTTGACGTAAGCGTTAAATTGATAAAGACAATAGAGACTTATTAGATACATAATTGAAAGTTAGAGACCTATAGGAATCTTTTAAAAGCATAGAGGTTAAATAAACATAACTTTAAAAGTTTTTAAAGCACAAGACTAAACAGACAACCTGAAAGTTCAAAATTTAAGGTGAAAGAACTTACATCAGGTATCCAATTAGACTATTTAACCAAGTAAAGGACATGGATGAATAAGAATCCAGTTGAAGCATGGGCTATTTCTCAGACATTTAATTCAACCAAGGAAACTGAAAATGAAACAGAAGTATAATTCAACCAAAACAAGGACAAATTCAAACAAACAACCCAGATAAGATATGTCACAACAGAAGGAGCAGAGTACAAAAAATGAAATTAGAGACATTTACCTTGCCCTGTTCTCTCAACTTGTTGAATGTTTCAGACAGTCCAACGGCAGGGGAGGCTGCAGTAAGGGCAGCCATTGGAGCCAAGCGCTTGGATTGCGAGACTGAAATCGTACAAGGATTTGGAGGGAAGATGAGCCTAGAGGGCATCTTGTTGAGGGGAAGTAACTTCGAAGATTTGAAAGCAAGGTCCATTGGGTAAAGAGGGTTTTGGTGGAATTTCGGATTGTCAAATCAAATGGGCTTCTCCTCCCCCAATTTAAAGAATAAACTATAGCAGCTGGGTTTTGTTTTGATTTACAACGGCCGCAGTTATCGAACCAAAATAAACATACAGCGATTGGACAATCAATGTGGTGTTCTGGTTTCTTGAGGGGTTTACATAAACAAGAGGCGAAAAATTGGCGGCTAAATGCTTTGATGCGATGAATTTTTGTTAGTTCAGTTGTGGTTTTGGTTTGATTAACTGCAACAAATCCTTACTTATAATAGCATTTATGCAAACAAAAACCTGTAAAATTAAATAGTATGAAAAGCGCGGAAACTGTTAGCTTATGGATGCGTTCGAAGAGATTTAGAGCCTCTTTGCTTCAAAGACTGAGAGTCAGGACTGAATTTTCTATCAGGAACCAAAGAAAAATTAGAAACAAGGATTTGAATCTCACATTCAGAGCTCCAATTTGGTCGCTGGAGGAAGAATCATGGTTTCAGTAAGATTCAATTTCCACGCCATTTTTGGGTTGATTTACCATTTGTGCTCTGCTCACTTTCATTCCAGAGTTGTCATCTTCGTCCACATGTTAGAGGGAAATATAGGAAATCCACGTATTTAACTCAAAATAGTTTTCTATTCGCTCAAATGACCTGTAATTCAAAATTTATCCAATTTAACTTTTTCTAACGTGATAGAGAGTAGGTAAAGGCAAACATGCCCCTCATTTATACCGGAAAAAGTTTGGGAAATTGACAAAAATAACCCTCTAACGCTCAAATGATCCCCTTAACTGTGTCCAAATGACTCACTTTAATATTTAATTGAATTTAAATTGAAATGAAATTACAGTAGTACCCCTCAATTCAAAAAAGAAACTATTCGAGATTTCTTCTTCGTTCTCCCATCGTTAATTCCTCTTACAAGAAAGTTAAAATTAAGATTAAAACTTTGAGGTAAGTTCGATTTCTGTTAACGTATATAGTGGGCGATCAATTTTGAAGATTAGGACTTGGTTTTTAATTGCATCTGAGCAGTTAATGGTCTTTTTTTCCGTCGATTCTGTTTTTCGATGCTTAGATGAAGAAGTGCGTGAATGATATTGCATCAATTTAGTTTTCCATTGATTTGAATTTCATTTTTGAGAAAGGAAATCTACTTTGTTTATTTGTTCTTGATTTTTTTGCTTTCTTTGTGGTTCTTGTGTGTTGTGGTGGTGGTGTAATGTTTGTTGAAATGTCGGAGGTTGAAGAAGACTGAACTCGGGCGAAGTGGGAGTAACCTCGAGCGTGGTTTAGGATTTAGGAAGGTTTTGGACGCTCTGGAAAATTTCCCGGGACAACCTTGGTCGAGTTTGAGCCCGAGGTATTCGAAACATGTTCAACCTCGAGCTCAACCTCAAGGTAACCGCGAGGTTGAGCCCGAGGTATTTGAAGAGGTTGAGCCTCGAGGCTCAACCTCGAGGTTCATCCTCTTCCGAATACCTCGGGCTCGACCTCGCTCGAGGTCGAACCCAAGAAAAATAACAAAGAGCACAAACCCTCGAATGACTTTCAAATACCTCGCTCGATGTTTCTAAGCCTATGTTGAATTTCTCGGGCTCAACCTTGGGCGAGATAGCACCGTGAAATTTTCCAGAGGGTTAGAAACCTCGAGCAAGATTTGGAATTTCTTCCAAACATCGCGTCAGGTTGTGTGTCTTTGAATTCCCTCGGGCCAACCTCGCCCGAGGTTGAGCCCGAGAAATTGGACAGAGGCTTAGAAACCTCGAGCCAGGTTTGGAATTTCTTCAACCTCGCACGAGATCCATCCCACTTCGCCTGAGTTCACCCTTATTCTTCAACCTTCCACCACAAATATTTCTCAAACAAACCTCACACATAGAGACCACATAACTCAATTTCACAGAAAATACACTAAAGAACCAAAAACAATGAACGAAACAAAGAGTAAACAGTCTTCTTATTTTTCGAAAAATGAAATACACGAGAAACGAAACCTAAATCGATGCAATGTATTCATGTTTTCGTTCATCCAAAAAAACACCAGAAAACGGAATCGACGAAAAAACCTAACATTCAACTACTTAACAACAATGAAAAAAAAACCCTAACATTCGAATCAATGAAAAATAACAAAAATTAACAAAAATCGAACTTACCTAATGGAGAAGAAATTTGAAGGAAAAGACAAAGGGGCAAACGGTTTGATTTTTAAGCTGAGGGGTAATAGTGTAATTTTCTTTCAATTTAAATTCAATTAAATATTAAAGTGGGTCATTTGAGCACAATTAAAGGGTGGGTCATTTGAGCATTCCAAAAACTTTTCAAGGTTATTTGTATCAATTTCGAATGATATAGGTTGAAGCAATAAAAAACTCGGGCGTGATTGGTGTGTTGCCTGACCGAGTATTAATTATATTATCACTAACTTATTTATTACTCACCAAATTTTCGTACCGTTATTAATTACATTCATACTTATCATATACTTCTCATTAAGAGAACAAAATCTTGTTTGAATCTTTCTATTTTTTTTTTCACATCGTTCACTTTTTTTTTTTGCATGAACTTTCACACCTTTCCAAACAAATTACGTCTTCAACACTTGAAAGAAAGTCGGAAAATTGTGATATATGACCCCTCCCATAAATCATTTCAGATTTATGACCCATTTTTTAAAAAATATTTATGTGTGATTCGTTTCACTCTAATTTGTGATCCTTTTCCACTTTTTTATCTTTGTAAAATTATCAAAATGTCTGGTTTATTTTAAGTAAAATTATCCAACGATCTCTCCCGTTACACCTTTCAATTTCCTTTTAATTTGAATCTAATATGGAAAAAAAAGTTAACATTTTAATTAAGGAATCAATTAAGAACAACGACCGAATCCACAAAAAATCATCCAATAAGGAAACATAAACCACATAAATCCTCGGTGAAAAAAAGATTTGCATGATCCAAGAATAAATGCATAAGATTTATCCAGATTTAATTAAAAAAAGTATTCATAAATTCCGGGTTAATATTGCATTAAATGGTCGAGATTTAATTGACAATAAAGACAACAAGATCAGAGAGAAGGCAAAAAAAAACCTGGAATGGTGTGGATCCCGGATCGGGATAGAACAATCCCAGACCGGGATGGCATAATCCCAGACCAGGCTTGTACGGATACTGGCCCGATCCGGGATTATGCAATCCTGGTCCGGGTTTGTGCTATCCCAGATCGGGATCCACACCAGTCCAGTTTTTTTTTTCTTTCACTCTCGGATCTTAGCCCTTTTGTTGTCCATTAAATCTCGGACATTTAACACAATATCGACTCGAAATTTATGAAATCTTGATTTTTTTTGTAATTAAATTCAGACAAATTTATGTGATTATGTACTTTCGATTTTCCATATTAAACAATGGAATATTTAATATTCCATTTTGTAATTTCAACTTTTTTTTAATTGATTTTTTCTATAATTAAAATTTAATTAACTAGTTAGATTTTTTTCCATTCATAATTGATTTTTCAAATTAATAAAGATTGAAAATAGATTTGTTTCTTTTTTTAACAATGAAGAAGAGGGATTGTTAATTTAAAAACATGAGTGTACTATAGTAATTTTACATTTCAAAATTATAAAAGGGGTAAAAAAAAATAACAAGGGTGGGATTCACAAATTAGTTTTTTTTAAAAGGGAGTTATAAATCCAAAATGATTAATGGGATGAGTCATATATTCAAATTTCTCAATAAAACCATTTTGTCATCTTCAATATCTTCAACGAGGTTAGTTTGTTATTCGTTTAGAATATGATTTATATTCTTGGAGTCCAAAGTGAGTGTAAATTTTTTAACGTTGAGTTTTGGTTAGCTGAAAGTTCCCAAACTTGAAGAAACTCGGGCGTGTTTCTTCATCCCCCGGCCGTGGTTGTTAATTTTTTATTCGCGCCCATGTTCCTTCGTTACCCTGACGTGGTTTGAAACATATTGTACCCTTGCTTCCTCCTTACCCTGCCCGTGGTCTATTAAATTTTGTATTTAGCCTGGGTTTACTCGTTACCTTGGTCGTGGTTTATAAAATTCTTCCAACTTCCGTGCTCCAATGCTATTGTTGCGGCAACCCATCGGAATGTAAACAGGTATACTCTATACTCACTTGCATACAGCCTTTAAACTCTAATTACCGCATATGTTGAACCTGTGTACCCTCTCGAGGATGAAGAGGATTGGGTCCTACCTGATGACTTCGTCTATGTCAGAGTCGAGTCGCCCAAAATTGTTAACGTATTGGGCGATGTCAAACTGTATGAATCTTTTCAACTAGAGACCCGTCAAGTCCATAAATGCAGTCACTATGCCAACATGGGACATAACAGAAAAACATGCTACTAGCCACCTAGAAATACAAAGGGGAATAGTCTATATTTTCTTTTGCGAATTAGTGGGTATATCGGAATTTCTCACTTTTGGAAAATAACACGGTCGAGGTATATCTTAACATGCCCAGGGTGGATTTGGGTCATGGGAAATAACACGGCCGAAAATCGTGGTGACCCCAGTCAGGTTGATTTAATGAGAGCCGTTTCTAGGGAATAATCCAGCCGGGTTTTCCTGCGAACACGCTCGGGTGATACCTCATAAGTATTCTCTTCTTGGAGATACCATGGCTAAGGTTTGCTGTTAACATGCTCGGGGTGGTACATAATAATTATTCGCTTCTAGGAAATTAGGCGGTCGGGTTTATTACATTTCGATCTGGGTATGGTGATGGCATAATGAAAAATCCTCGTCAATGAAAGTTGTTTTTTTGGTTTATTTAAATTCACCCCAGTTGTGGTTTGTTCGAACACGCCCGTGGTTCCTCCTTCAATTTGACCTTCGTAAATCACTCCTTTTCAGGACTTTCTGGTCATTTCACAAGAGTTGTCAAGTCAGAAAAAGTTAAATTGGGTCAGAAAGGCAAAATTTTTAATTGTGGGTCATTTGAGCAAATGAAAAACTATTTCGGGTCAAATCTGTCAATTTCCTAGGAAATGTCGATAAAATATCAATTTTTTTTACAAAAGTTATACAAATAAAAAAATTCATATAAATTATTTAAATTAACAAATAAGTACTCCATCATTCCTAAATAAATTTAAAATAATTGATATTAGTATTATGTTTATATTAGTCCAATTTTGTTGATATTTTTTATATTTTTTTTGAAATGTGATCATATCGACAAATATTTAATACCATGCTTTTGGTTGAAAAGGTGGCATGGAAATCATTTGTTGCTCACAATTTCTTTGAATTATTTTCGGTTTCTATTCAAAAATACATTTCAATTCTCAGTTAATTTCAAAAACAAAAGTCATATTTTAAAACTCCTTTTACTTCGTTTCAAATTTAGTTCAGATTTTTAAAACATTTTTAAAATTGCTAAGATGAGAGTAGTGTTTATGAGCTTAATTTTAAAAAATAGAAAAGTAAAAACAAAATAGTTACTTTTCAAGAGAAGAAAAAACAAAATAGTTATTAAAGATTATATATATATATATATATATATATATATATATATATATATATTTGAAACAAGTTATTAAAGGGATATTAGTGCAAAATAGTCATAATGTTTCAAATAATTCTCAATTTGGTTTGCTTTAATTCTCAATAATTTCTATTAGGTTAGTATGAAAAATTGGTTCACAGAAATTAATATATCACTACATTATTGTTTTATTGACCACAAATACTACTTCTAATAAATAAAAGTCGGCACGTCTTATCAATAAAATTTATTTTTTAAGGTGATATATCTAACTGACGCAACCTAATATGTTTTTTTTTTTAGAATACAACCTAATATGTTAATAAATAATATAAGTTCTAGAAATCTAAATGCAAATTAAACCTAGAAAAGTTTGAGATGTTTAAGAGCCAATTAAGCAGTAGCAAATCGTTGACAATAAAAAAGTTTGGGACGTTTAAGAAAAAAACACTGAAAATTTTGCAACATTGAAATGAGAAACTTACAAAAAGGAAGTTTTGATGACGAAAAAAGAGCCAATTAAGAGGCCTGTAGCATGCCCAACTTTACTCGGTCTGCGGTTTGGAAATTTGAGGTACCTTATTTTGTAATTACTCTTAACATATCAACCAATAGAGACTAGGTAAGACCCGTTTACTCCAACCAATGGAAATCAAAATTTTTTTTTAGTATAACATGAATTGGAGGATCGAACTCACAATCTCTTAGTTGGAAATATATATGTTAATTATTGCTGAACTATACTCGTTTGGGCTAATCAAGTTTTCTTAAGAAAGGAAAGATTGACTTAGTAATTACTACAGACAGGCTAAGGTAATTACTAAGCTAATTGAGCATTATTCTACCTAGATCTCAATCTTGCCCCTTGAATGAGGGCTAGTTTAGGAACAAATTTAGAAAGCTATGCTGATAAGAAGATGAATTTTAAGCCGACCAAGTTCATTTTGGATGAGGAAAAAATGTAGCCTACAAAAGAAAAGGCACGCTTTCTGCTCTCATTTTTTAAAGTTAGACCAAAATGGACTTGATCTATTTGATTGGTCAATAATAGACATATATAGGTAGGGGTGCACATAGAAATCGACGAAACCGAAAAAAATAGAAAATTGAACCGAAATCGAACCGATTTTTGGGTTTATTTAACTTTCAGTTCGGTTTTGGTTTGGAGTTAAAAATAAAATCCCGAACTGTATCATATATATATATATATTAATAATTTAAACATAAAATATTTATTATTTAATATCCCATCAAATCAAACATTGACGAGGGCATTAAACATTTTCCTCTTCCCCATTTTTTATTTTCGAAAGCAACCTTCCATATCCCTAAATCCTAATTCTAATTATTACATTTCTCTTTCCTCTACCTTCTTGTGCCTCTCTCTTGCTCCCTTATTCATCTTTTATTATTTTTCTTTCTTCATTTCTTCTTCTCCTCCGTTCTTCATTCTCCTTTCTTCTTGTTCCCGCCAACCAATACCGCTTCTTCTCCTCATTGATGACCCTACTGCAAACTGTTAGCCAAATGACCCATGAAAACATTTTCTCCCGTCGTATGCTGCTGAAAAAATGACCATAGATCTTCGCACTATGTACACCATTACCTTAGTATTTTATTCTATTTATGCGACATGTATGTGAAACCGCAAACCAAATCGATTAAACCGTCGGTTTGCGGTTCGATTTGATGCAGTTTCTACACTCACTTCAGTTCAGTGCAGTTTTCATTTATTCATTTTTTAAAAATCGGTTTCGATTTCGGTTTGGCTCTCAAACTGAACTGTGAACACCCCTATATATAGGAATGAAATTAATTGATCGGACCTAATAATCACTCCTGCTAAGGGACTGTTTGGTTGAAGGTTTCAAATACCTGGTATTAAACTGTTTAGGAATAAGATGTCTGAGAATAAAAAATCATGGTACTTTGTTGTATATATGCCTGAAATTAAGATGTTTGAAAAGAAATTATATATATGTTTATTTGGTGTGATTACTCTAAAAATATGAATTTTATGTTATAAAAAACATTGATTAATAACTAATCATAAAAATAAATAATACAAATTAAATTATTTTAAGCCATTAATTATTTTATATCAACATTCATTCTAAATTTAAATTTTAGTTATACACACAATTTAGCACATCCATCAATTAAAAAATTAATATTAAATGTTATTTAACTAAAATTTAATATATCCATATTTAGCAAAGTAATATTTGTGCATACAACATTGAAATTAATCAAAATTAACCTCAGACAATTAATTTACATTAGTTAATTTACATTAGTTAGTCTATTTCTATTAAGTTATATTATTAAAATCATTTTAAACAAGTATTTTTTAATCTAAATTTCACTGGTGAGTAAATATACCATAAATAATATATTTAAATTTATGTGGTTGATTTTATTTAACCATCAATCTTACCGATTATGATTAAATAAATTTAAGAAAATTAATCATTTTCATCCCTTTAATGGTTAGTATATTTTTTTAAAAAATATAAGTATATTTTAATAAATTATTACAATAGATTAATTAATTTAGTACATTATTAGCAAAATTTTATTGTTATTTTATTAATTATAAATTGAATTTAAATATTTGAACTAATTTTAACTACTTTTAATAAAATAAAGTAAATAAGGCCTGTTTACTTACTAGAAATCGAAATGAGCGTGAATCAGAATGAAAATCAATCGGAATAAGAATGTTATTAATATGGACTAGAAATTTTTTGGAATTGGAATCAAGATTCCTTTGATATTGTTTACTAAAATTGTTGGAATCGCAATCGGAATAAAATATATACAATTACTTGTATACCCCTTTCTTATTTCTAGCTAATTATAAATACATAGTTGTGCTCATATTTATTTTAATTACAATAATAATATATTTTATTTTATTTTATTACTATATTATTGATAGTAAATATTTTTTTATTATAACAATTTATTTAATATCAATAAATAATGGATAATTAAAATTAAATTACATCTAACTAAAATATTTTTTTGTTAGAGCCATCGTCATTGAATATAAAATATTATTAAATTTTGTTATTATAAGATTTAATAATAATTAACTCTATTTTTATTGATATTATTGATATTAATTAATAATAACAAAGTAAAAATTAAAAAATTAAAAATAATTTTATTAATAAAATCACGTATAAAAGTGGTATAAATTTTTATTAGAATAAAAATGATTAGTAGTATAAATGAAAAAAATAATAATAAAAGTATAAAACAATTAATTAAAAAAAGTTATAAGTCTCGTTGATACATGAGAGGGAAATTGTAAAAGTGCAAAAGTAATTGTAATAGATGTGTGGACTCACGAATAAGGAATGAGAATGAGATTGATGAGGGTATAGGAGAGAAACAAAATGCCAGAATGACAAAATTGTGTAGGTCCCACCCTTGGATTCTCGTTCCTACAATTTGGTAAACAACATCAAACACAATGAAAAAATTGATTCCCACTCCTTTATTCTCATTCTCTTGAAATAAACATGACCTAAGTAGATGAAAAAAAAACATTTTATTCAAAAGAAGAGAAAATGACATAATACAAAACCCATGGATAAACACATGACAATGGAAATGCAAAGAAAATACATTGTAGGAGTAATAATTGATGCTTGGGAATACGTGTTTTCAAGCAAAATATTAAAAAATGTGTACCAAACATGGGTTGAGCTTGTCTATACCAATTCCTCCAAACATGGGAGGGGTCGTGTCAGCAAATGAACCTGCAACCAGAAAACTCGACGTTGGTGTAGTATCTCGTCTAATACATTTTGACAATCAAGTCAGTGATCAGAGTCAAGGAATAGGAGCATAAACATTAGAGATGTTAGTGACAAATTTTCAATTACTTGGTAGTGACGAGGCATTCCCTTTTATAGGCGTGGGTGGCTGACCAGGAAGGACGACGGTTACAAGTACAGGGGCACGTCGGGTTGTACGGGCTTCTAACAGGTGAGGGTGACCACCTCCGACAGTAGGTGGGTGCCGCCTCTGTCTGCAAGTCTATCCCCCTCCAGCTGCAGGTTGCGGGCTGCAGCCCTCAACGTTCCTCCTGTACAGCTCTGCTGGTGACACGCCCATACGCACGCTCAGTGTACACTCCTAACCGCATGTGGTTCCATGCCTCGTTGACACCCCCAACGCTCGACAAGTGGCCTGCTTGGATTTCACCCCCAACAGTTAGCCTTCTTTTAGATCCAGTTCGTCTCGCTCGGGATGGCCGGGAGCGTTGATGCAGGCTGGAGCATGTGTGAGTTGTGCTTTGAGGTGCGTAATATGGGTATCTTCCCCAAATTCGTTGTGGGCTTACAGGTCAGGCTGGAAGCATCATGGAGAGCAGTCGCTCGTATAGTCGCATTAATGAGGGGACATGTATTCATCACTATTTTATGGGCGATTGCGTCCCTCATGTGCCGAACGAAACGGTGGGTCGCGACTGCTATGATTTTGGGTAGCCGTTAGTGTCCAAAATGACTCTTGGAAGGGTTTAAAATCATGCTTTAGTGCTTGAAAATTTTAGTTTCGTTCTTCTCCTTCGCTCTTTCCCATTTTTTCTTTTGTTGAGGATTCTCACATGGCTAGCCAAAGAAGTCCTTCCTCTAGTGGTGGCTGCCCGGTCGTGGGTCACGTTCCATCAATCGCGATGTAGGCACACCTACAGAAAATTAGGGTTAACCACTGCATCCCCGACTACGTCTTCATGCGTTTGCCTTTGGAAGGTGAGAGAATCGATTCTTGCCCTCCGGGCTGGATAAGTTTTTACCCCTAGATGTTCGATAACAGGGTTAGACTTCACTTTCTTAGTTTGGGTTAGACTTCTCTTTCTCAGTTCGCCCAGTCCTTTTTGTCTTTCGTTCGGCTAGCACCGGCTAAACTCGCTCATAAAGCTTGGGAAATGATGATGGCTCTGACTATCATTTGGTGTTCAGCGAGGGGCACAAGATGACCCTGGGCTTACTAGACGTTCTTATGATTCTAAAAGTGATCTCGAGTTTCCCGAGGTTTTACAGGTTAAACTCTCGCCACTGGGAGATCTTGAAACCTCCTACCTCCAACAAGTATTGGAAGGATCGGTGGTTTTTTGTCAATAGATCTACGGTCAGGTTCTAAGCCGCTTTGGGAAAAGTGGTAAGATCCTCTGTTCTTTCCATCTTTCTCTTATTTTTGTGGGGGCAACCTTGTGTCTCAGGCGAATTTTATCCTTTTTAGCCTCAATGGGCAAGGTTCCTCACCTTTCCACTAAGATCATCTCTGACTACGTCTTCATGCATTTGCCTTTGGAGGGTGAGAGAATTGATTCTTGCACTGCAGGCTGGATAAGTTTTTATCCTTAGATGTTCGATAACGGGGTTAGATTTCTCTTTCTCAGTTCGCCCAGTCTTTTTTGTCTTTCATCCGGCTAGCACCGACTCAACTCGCTCCGAAAGCTTGGGAAATGATGATGGCTCTGGCTATCATTTGGCATTTAGCGAGGGGCAAAAGATGAACTTGGGCTTACTAAACATTCTTATGATTCTAAAAATGATCTCGGCTTTCCTGGGGTTTTACAGATTAAACTCTCGCCACTGGGAGATCTTGAAACCTCCTACGTCCAACAAGTACTAGAATGATCGGTGATCTTTTGATAATAGATCTACGGTCAGGTTCCTAGCCGCTTTCGGAAAAGTGGTAAGATCCATGTTCTTTCCTTCTTTCTCTTATTTATGTGGGCGCAACCCTGTGTTTCAGGAGAATTTTTTCATTTTCAGCCTCAATGGGCAGGGTTCCTCCCTTTTCCACTGAGTCCATCTCGACCCTTGTAACGATCCAGGTGCTTCTGAGCGACAAATGAGATTCTTCGATTATTATTACCGATTAAAAGTTATCGTTAGGGATGATAAAAATACTCGCGAAAACCGATCTCGGTAGGTACCCGACCAGATCGGGTCGGGGATTCCCCGGTTTAACTAGGGACGGGGTCAAATTGGAGATCCCAATGGAGTTCCCGACAGGGATGGGGGAAGGTCCCCCCCTGTCCCCGTCCCTGACCCCGCACCATTTAATTTTTTATTATTTTTTTAATTTTTATATACAATAAATTAATAATAATAATTTTTATTAATTTTTATATTACTTTTATAATTGGTTTAAAAACAAGTCAAATGTCTCAAGCTTATCAAGCCCAATATGAAAGTTATCTCTTTCAAACCTCTAACCCTAATTTTTTATTCTATTTTAGCCACCTTCTTCAACCTTCACTTTCTCTCCCCAAAGCTATCTCTTTCAACTTCTTCAATATTCACACTACCGACAACGACTATCCAGTTCCGACGGCGACGACTCAGTTCTGGCGGCTTCTATGTTGGAAAATATTATGTTAATTTTCTTGATTTTTCCTTGCTTTAGATTGTATAACTTCAAACTTTGAGGTTTGAATGGTTGGATTTGTTGGATTAAACCTTCATTCTCAATTAAAGATTCGTCCGATTGAAAAAACCAACACATCTAAAACTTCGTAATTGTATTTAATTAAAATTTACTATTCTATAAAATAAAAAGTTTATATTTTTTTAAAGAATTAAAATATTAATAAATCTTAAAAAAATAAATAAAGAAGGTCGGGGAGTGGTTCCCCACGGGACCCCATCCTCGATTAGGGATTCCATGTCCCGTCCCCGCCCCCAAAGTTTCAGGGATGGGAACGGGGATGAGGGTAAAATTCTCCAACGCGGCGGGGATGGAGATACCCCTAGCCCCGCCCCATTGCCAATCTTAGTTATCGTTCCATAATGATATTATCATAATTGACATCAAGTCCTTGGAACCAAGTTAAGGTAAGAAGAAAGCACAACCGCACATAAAACGCCCATGGCGCACACAACTATACCATCAACAACGCG
>NW_019104638.1:71030-89590 GCF_001995035.1 Momordica charantia
AAGTTGGAGAAGTGTCTCCATCTATGTCGCAAGAAGTTTGTGATAGGTGACGTACTTCTTTCGGTAATTACTTTTTACTTCTTCCAGTTCGAACTAATAAATGCTGTTTTGAACAATTCTTTAACTAATGAATTACTTTTTAACTGCTATACAGACTCTGCTGAATCGGACAGACGGTCCATATGCGGCCATGAAGCCGGGTGTATTGTCCACTAGGATCAACTACCCCTGGCGCGAGGAGAATACAATCTGGCGATATGTCCACGGTAGGCAGTCGGACCACAACGTGCCCTGGAGTGATGCAGGCATCGTGTACACCCCCATGAACGTAGGCGGGAACCACTGGGTGATGCTCGGGATCGACCTTGTACAGGGCGACATAACCATATGGGATTCACTCCAAACGGCCACTCCACTGGATGAACTTGAGAAGGAGTTGAAGCCCATGTGTACAATCCTACCTGCACTGCTGCATCATGGCGGGATATTTTCAGTTCGACCCGACTTGCCAGTGGTGCCGTGGAGGGTACGTCGGGTTCGCGTACCACAGCAGAGTAGCGGCGACTGATTGCGGGATTTTCTGTTTCCGGTATTTCGAGTACGATGCCACCGGGTCAAATATGGACACTTTAACCCAAGATAATATTGTATATTTTAGGCGTCAGTATGCTGTACAGATGTGGGCGCGTCGTCCCATTTTTTGAATAGTATGCATTTTCGATATTGTTTCTATGTCATGGTTCATTATTCTAGCATCATACATGAATGACACATTCAAATACAATCTCACCATTAATAATGATAATAATAATATAACACGTAGGGTTACTAATGCATGCATGCATGGTTGGTTGCTTGGGGTACAAGTTACCATACAAATTTATGAAAAACCAATAAGTTACCAATACATCATACATTCACGCTGTGTTAAGGGGTTCATTACATGTTTTGCGATTGTGCCCCGATGTACCACACCGACCGCACTTACGTGTTTCGCGCACCTCGCTCGTGGAAGGAATCCTAACTGTCCGCCTCCTGCCAACTCTAGGAATCCTATTGGTCCGGGATGTATCCCGGTTCACTCCCGAACCATCTTTCGATCCGGAATTGAACATTCAATCCCAGATCTCGGAACAATACTTGGTCCGGGATACCGACTGCATTTTTTTTCTTTTTCCAAGAAGCCAAGTGAAAATGTATGAATGGAAAATATTTCAAATCATTTCAGAAATTTTTATGTTAACGTACCTCTAACTCTTCAAATGTGAAAATGTGGGGACAACAATTTTAGATATTGTGAGGACAATGATCAAACACGTGGCAATGTTTCTTTCCCGAATTTAAAAAAAAAACGTAGAGGTGGGGTCAAAAATTAGGTTTTTTTGAAAGGGATTCATTTATCCAATTTGAACTATTGGTGGGATCAAAAACCCCAATTTCCCTTCTTCAATGGTCTTCGAGACAAACTTGGCGGCTCTCCTGCCGCGTTTAAGGGGATGTTCCGATATGACTTATCTTGGTGTCTCTGTGATGTGTCCTTTCTATTACTGTAGAAGTTGGTAAAGGGTAGTTGGACTACTCTTGTTAGATCTTTATTATCTTTCCTAAGTCTATTTAATCTCTGTATTATTTTCGGTAATCAACTTGGCTAATAAAGCACACTGAGCAAGTCTCTGGTTTCCTCTGTCACTGAGAACTTCAACTGTCCCGCTGCTGTCGCTCCCCACCAAAGTCGCCGCCGTCGTCACATCTCGCTGAAGCCATTGCCGTCGCCGCATCTCGCTGAAGCCATTGCCGCCGCCGCATCCTACTCCAACCGCCATCGCCCTCGCATCGTTTCTGGAGGTTTCAGAGTCTCTGCAACGTTGCTCACCGTCTTCAGCCTCTTCGAACTTCTTTTCCTTCCTCCAAGGTATGGCAAACACTCTGCTCTTTCCAATCTCTTATAATTTTCTTTTAATTCTTCAAAATGTTTGCTTCACTGGTTGCTCAATTTCCATGTTGAAGTTAGAAATTATGTGTAAATGTCAATTTTGGTGGTGAAATATGTGAGTTTTTGGATTCGACATTGAAACTTTTCTTCTGTATTTCTTCTGCTTGGCTATTCTATGGTGCATTTATGAATTGGAAGTGGTGTTAACCCTAGCACATCAGTTTACCTTTCTTTTATGCATTGAAATGGTAAATTGTATTCGGGATTTAAATCCTAGATAGATGGTGCTTATTGAAATTTCTACTGAAAATTAGTTTGAGTTCCCCAATTGAAATTCTCCAAATTGATATTAGTGAATTGGAATTCATTATTGTTCGAATTCGTGAATTTGGATTCCGTTAGTTAGTGATCAGTATTGGAAATTGGGAATTGGGAATTCATGTTAGTAAGTGGTTAATAAAAAAATCACTTTCTGGTTTTGTCATTCTGATATTTTGTCTTTACTGATGGAAGTGAAGTGTATTTGCGTGCAATATAATGCAAGACAAGCACAATGAAATAAAGCTACGATAGAAGCAGACAAGGCTTTTGTTGAACATATTCCAATAAGGAATATATGAAATTAATTGATTCTAAAGTTAATGCTACATGAATGACGCTCAACATCAAAAAATAATTTAATATTTAGACATTAATTAAGAATTCTATTTTCACTAAACAATTTCCCAAAAAGTATAACTAAAAGCAAAAGGGCCGCTTGATGTCCTGAGATTTTATAAATTTTAGAATGACTTTCCTTTATAGGAAACTGATATCTATTAGAAAAACAAAGTTTTCAAGGGTACTATGGTCATAGACACCACTGCCAGACATAAATTATGAAGTAAAGAAATAGAAAAATGACTTCCAAATTAATCCAAAGAGATAATGTGTATTCATTTATTTTGTCCAATAGGTTTACAATAGATAATAATGAACTCTTTGCTTGATTCACCTGTTACAGTGCACATACTTGGGGGCTTAGTACATGCACCTATAAACTGTACAACATTCTTGTGCCTGCTTTTCTGCAAGTCAACCATAAATGTTCATCAAAAGATTATTAACATGGAACTCAACATAAAGTAGAGTAGCTCAACCTCTCTGCACATCATCACTAGAATAAGAAAGAGAGGAAAGACAACAGAAACAAAAACGGAACCGGTAGAAAATTTACTTTGAAGGTAGTTACTATCATAGAAAATTTTGGTAAAGGAACAAATTCACTTGATGTCACTAGCAGCTTATGGATAGAAGTGTTTAACAGCATTAATTATAACAAGCATCAAATATTCTGCCAATTATTTACTTTCCTCCATTTCACAGTCCGCATATAAAGTAATAAAATATTCCTTATATTCCATTGCTTCAGTTCCTCTCCAATCAACGACAACCCAACCCCCCTTATGGTCATAGACACTACCGCCAGATAAAGCTTCTGGGGAAGACCGACATGATAAAAGAGATAAATAGAGACAAAAGTATGGAGAGAAAGAGAGAGATAACATAGACTGAAGGAGGATTTAGGAAAATTATAAGACCTGTAGTTTGAGAGAGATGGTTGTTGAGTAATGGGGTGTTGAAGAAAAAATGCTTTGAAAGCTCTATCTGTTTATGCAGGAGTTTGTACAACGGTTCTTCACGAATCAAGCTCGAACCCGGTCTCCGGTCTCGATCTGAATACTTAGTGTGGACTGCACAAGAGGGTAAACACTCCGACGCGCTCGAGTCAGTATAGGTCGGACTCCGTATTTAGTTCGAGGTGAGATTCCATCCCTAAGCGTGAAATGAAGCCCTCTATTTATAGGTGGTGGATCCGACAGTGCACACGACCGGTGGTTATATGTCTTTTCTCATATCGAACCTGTCGGGTTCCGAGCAGATCGAACCACAACCAGGTCGAACATTGGCGTCTATACTTAGCCTTCTATAATGGGCGAACCTAGTCTCCTCGCCAAGACCGAGGTGGACCTAGGCAATTCCTTTTATTCAATTCTTCAAACTCCAGTAAGTGTCCTCCACGTGCCCCTGGTATTTTTATCCCCAAACACTATCAGTTCATTTGCCGCTATCATTTTGTATAGAAAAATTGAAGGCAACAACAAACAAAGAGGTGGCATTCATGATTTTATTGAAAAATAGAATGAAAATGAATGATTCTTACTCTCTTAGTACCATCAATTATAGAATCTCACATGAATTTGAGAATGACATTTTCCTATGTTTGTGTGCTTATGATTTCTATTTTTGGTTTTGTGTTATATTTTAGTTTCTTTTATATGGTGTTATATATCTTTTCTAAAGCTTTTGATTGTTTGGTGAACACCCTACAAAGTTATTGCAGCGTCCGCAAGCTACAAGCATCGAGGGGAGGGGGTTTGTGTACTTATTGTAGCCTCTATTAAGCATTGTAATTATTGTGTTTTAGGGGAGGCTTTTTATGGGGTTAATTATTTTTAATTTAATTTTATTTTGTTTGGGGTTGTGGTGAGAAATGTAACTTTGTTAGCTATGTTTTATGTTATATGTTTGTAGGTGCGAAATTTGTTTTTCTTAGCTATGTTTTATGTTGGTGGGTACCGAATTTCTCTCTCTTAATCATGTTTTATGTTTTATGTTGGTGGGTGCAGAATTTCTCTCTCTTAGCCATGTTTTATGTTTTCATCAAGCTTTTATTTTCACGTATATATAGTAGTGATCATTTTGGCTTATAAGTACTTTGTGCTTACATAAACTATATTTTTCAGGTTCTTCGGATATGAAGTGTCATGTAGAGCTTTTGAAATGCATGAAACTTCTACTTAGGTCTATGTAGCTTTCGAAACATATTGAACGTGTAAATCCAAAAACTTTTGAAATATGTGAACCTGATATGTTGGTATTTAATATATTTTGGTATTTTATATTTTGGTATTTGATATTTTGGTATTTAATATTGTGGTATTTGACCTTCAAATAAGGTATCCCAAGAATGTCGAGATTTAAATTAGGCATTTTATTTTAGAAAAAAAATAAAATATATATTGCCCAACATTTTTTATAAAACGTCGATAAAACTATAAATATACCGATTTTTGAAAAACGTTGACAGAATAGTAGATCTACTGACGTTTTTCAAAACGTTGGCAGAATAGTAGATGTGCCAACATTTTGGAAAATGTTGGCAGATTGAAACTTTTGCCAACATTTTGGAAAACGTTGGCACGTTTTCATAACTTTGGCAACTTTGCTAATATTTTTCTAAAACTTCTACCAACGTTTCTTTAAAATGCTGGTAGATCTGCCGACATTTAGAAAAAGTTGGCAGAAAGTCAGCTCTATCAACGTTTTTTGAAGGTTGGCAAAAGTATGGTTCTGCCAACGTTTTTTAAAAAACGTTAGCAATGTGCTTTCCCAATGCACTTTTGCAAACTTTTTTACCGACGAATATTTAACGTCGGGAGAAACTACTCCCAACATTTTTTTACTCTTTTCCCGACGTTTTATAACTTTGGGAAAATTCTAATTCTTGTAGTGTCTCTAAATTGATTAAAAACTGTAGTTGAGGCTAAAAAGTAGCTCATTGCTTCTGTATCATATAAAACGTAATTGATAATGTTTAGGTTGGTCAAATTTGAGGTTGTTTGTAATGTTTGGACTTAAAAAGAATGCGAGTAAATAGGATGCGCGGATCACATTGTTTTTCTTCTTCTTTTTATCTTCTTCATCAAAACCTTTTTAGTCATTTTTACTTGGGATTATTGCCAATTGGAGATCATCTTTCTAATTCCA
The DNA here is from genome assembly GCF_001995035.1 of Momordica charantia. The sequence goes on from NW_019104638.1 coordinate 76,774, forward strand.
AAGGCTTCTTTAGTACATTTCATTAATCTATAAACTTGTTCTCTATATCTTTTACTTTCATAGTATTTCAAATGCTTGTACTTATTTCCCCTTTCAATTTTTGTTTGTAATAGCTAGGGTTGCATGAGCTATTGTTTTCTAAACTATTTTGCAAGTTGCCTATGAAATTAAATCTCATTATTTTTTTTTTCGCTAATAATTACTTTCAGAGACATCACAAGGATGTCACTAAAAATAATTATCAGCGACACTCTTGTTTGTCGCTAAAAACCATTATCAGGGACATCCCAAGAAGTCGCTGATTATCATTTTTAAGGACGCGGATGTAATATTGCTAAATGTTATGATGACGCGTTATTAGCGACGACTGCAGTTGCGTCGTTAATATTTTCAGCGACGATTAGGAGCTTTCAGTGATGGTTTTTGTCAGTCTCTGAAAATATATTTTCTTGTTGTGGAAGCAAACACCCAACAGAGCCCCAGAGCCCTCGAGAACTGAGAAGACGGTGACTCAGAAATTTGGCGATGACGAGAAAGAAGAGGAAGATGAGAGAGGCACCCCCGATCCACTCTAGAAACAAATACGCCGAAAATCCCCCAGATTTCGCTCTCTTAGCCTCTCTCTATCCTTCCTTTCAACTCTTCGTCTTCCTCCATCCTCGACCCAGAATCGACTGGACCGACTTCAATGCCACCCGAGAGCTCACCCAGGTCTTGCTTCTCCACGACCATGGCCTTAATTGGTATCATTCTCCCCCATACTTCTCTGCTATTCCATTTCCTTGCGGTTGATTACTGTATCCCACTTGATGTTTCCTTACTTTATCTTCCCCAAATCAAAATGTTGAGAGTTTCTGCTGTTTGAACCTCCATGGTAGCAAAACTCTAATAGGAACTAGAAGGGTGGGGGGAACTCTATGTGGGTTTACTTTTTTATCTTTACATTCGATGTTTTAACTTGTTTAGGGACTCCTTTCATTGTGTTTCACTTGTTGGCTTGTTGGCAATTTGAAAGTTCTTTGATTGTCAAATTAGATTTCATCTCTAAATGAATGTTCTGAGTTTGGGGTAAATGTCATTTTGATATCTTAGGTGGATTCCTGATGGACAGCTCTGCCCAACAGTACCTAATAGATCAAATTATATCCATTGGCTTGAAGATCTTCTGTCATCCGATATCATTGCAAATACGAATAGTGATAGAGGTTGTGTAAGAGGTTTTGATATAGGAACTGGTGCAAATTGCATCTATCCACTTTTTGGAGCCTCTCTTCTCGGGTAGAGTTTCGTCGGGACAGGTGACTCCCTTGCCATATAGTTTGTCTTGTTCTCAAATTTTTATATTACCCATTGATTTGTATGTTGTTTAACAATGATCAGGTTTTGTATTCCACCGGGATTGGTTCAGTAGAGTGGGCTGAAACAAATGTTAAAAGTAATCCACATGTTTCTGAACTTGTTGAAATTCAAAAGGTAGATAGTACCTCGAATACTTTGTCTACAGAATTACATGACGGTGTAGCAGTCGATAGTGAATCCAAGAATTCAGATGATATGGATGGTAGGGCGGTAGGGCCACCCTCACCCTCATCCTCATTAAAGGAGACAGTCTACTTGGAGAAGAGATATCATGGTCCTCCCATAGTTTTTGACGTTGTCAAAGATGGTGTGAAATTCGACTTTTGCATGTGCAATCCTCCATTTTTTGCAAGCATGGATGAAGCAGGATTGAATCCAAAGACTTCTTGTGATGGGACTCCTCAGGAGATGGTTTGTCCTGGTGGGGAGAGGGCATTTATCAGTCGTATGATTGAAGATAGCACCGTCTTTGAAGCAGACTTTTCGGTATTCATTGCTCGTTCAACTGTAAAATCACCTCCGAGTTTTCTATATATCTTTTAGGAATCTTGTTCTTCTTATCCTTATTGATCTGTACAGGTGGTATACTTCAATGATTGGAAAGAAATCAAACCTCAGCTTCCTGATATCTAAACTATGGAAAGTTGGAGTGACAGCTGTCAAGACTACAGAATTTGTCCAAGGCCAAACTAGCCGGTGGGGACTCGCTTGGTCTTTTATGCCCGCAGCACGGAAGATTATTTCCACTCATTTCACTAACAAGAGTGTCTTGTCTTTCATGCTCGAGGTCAGTAGTTGATCAGAGCTTTTTCAAACTTTATACTGCGCTTGCACATGTTATCCCTCTTAGATTTGTAGATCAAAGTATAGATCAGATATTAATCCTTTACTGTAGATATGTAATTCAGTTTTGCCATTCTTCTGTGGCACAGGGTCTCTTGCCACAAGTTAATGCCATGAGTATACTGCAATCAATTGAACATTTTCTTAGTACCGGTGGAGCTTCTTGTAAACTGAGCACTTCTTCATTTACTGTAGATGTATGGTTGTTCACTTGGCCTCTTTTATATCTTTACAAGTGATGATAGATTGATATCATGCTAACAACAAATGTTTCAGTAGATTACAGCATCTGAGGATCATTGCCAAGCAATTCTCAAGAATGGGGCCGACCAGGTGGACAAAGGTGCTGGTTGTGTAACTGTGAAAGAATCAGAGTCTCAACCCTCAAATAATCTGTGTTTCCGAGTTTCGGTATTTGCCTCGCCATTTTTCGATTGTGGAACTTAATCACTTGTGCTTAGTCCATTCTTGACTATAGTAATTTTCTTTGTTGTAGGTCTTTCAGCAGATCCCGGGCACGCTCCTTGCGAAAGGCTCCTTGCATCATTCAAGTAGTGCTTCTGCAGGTACTCAAGTTTCCATATATAATACTCTCCTTTACGTGTGAACTCGAATATGAGGCACAGGCCGAACGTATGAATCATGTGAGTTTAGAATCTCCCTATTATATTCTCAAAAGTTTACAGGAGAAAACCCTTCTCCCCCAATTGCCAAGAATCTAAACGGGATTTTGTATTTGTTGAATATGTACGATCCAATGGAATAGGCAATATTACGATGGTATATACAACTCCTTGCAGGCATGTTCTCACTGATTTTTCACCGATTAGAGGAATTCCTGAAAGTTGAATCTTGTAGAGAAAAGGGGTCATAGAGATCCCTCTGCCTCAACAAACAATACTTGTTAAGCTCCATGATGAGGGAGAAGACTGTGGTCCGGTCCCTAGTCCCCCCGGACCCCAATCACTGTGCTAATTATCGACCATAATTAATTTTTGGAGCTTTTGAAGCTTGAATCGAATCTGTAAGAACAGGCAGTGTGTTGTACTATTACTCGTTTGTTTTCTATATGTAGCACATAAACAAGCGCAGAATTTTCCAAGTTTCTAATAGAAGACATTGCTAGATCTTTATGAACTTCATTTCTATTAAGAATCACTGTTACTTTGTTATATCACATTTCTGCTCCTTTGTTTCCCTTTGTTCCCTCCGTCCCCCCCTCCCCCATCCTGCTCGACATGCCGATGCATCTCAGTTTCGACCGTTCTATTAGGTCAACTGATGCTTTGACTGTTTTCTGTTTGTTGTTTGGTGGGCTGGTTGTGGGTGGTGGCGTTTTTGGCATAGCGATGTAGTTTGTTATGTTCTAGCCAATATAAAATGAATTGGGAGCTTGACATTATTGAATGAGCAAGCTGACTTCAGCAAAACTTTTTTCTAAACTAAATCCACCCCAACTGCAAGGATCTTGCGATCGTTGCACTTCGATGACTCGGTTCAACCAGTTTCGTCTAATTCTTTCGATTTCAATTTGCATTCCTGTATATATAGGTCTCCTATAATGACAAAGGAGCCATCCGGCTAGCTTTGTCTTGAAATAAGGTGAATCATGCAGCTATTACTTGTTCTTCACTATTAACACGACATAAATGAGGAACAAAAAGGAAAGGACAACTCAAAGTTTATGACAATTTGAAAGCAAGAAGTAATTGTATTTCACTCTACAGTAGGAGATTATTAAAAAATTGGGTTACGATTACCAGTGAGATAAACAAATCACGATCATGGAGTTTATTAGGAAAATGTCACCCCCAGAAAAAAATTTCTTGTCGTATGGATCATTATCACCCTATGTATTAGATTTGACCGACTCCTGAGTAATAAAAAAAATAGTAATGTAAATGTCAATCCAATATCTTATTTCCATTGGTAGGTTTCTTTCTAATGAGAACCCTAAAAAGTTATTTCTAGTCGTTTTTGTTTATTGGCCTATGTTACATGTATCCAAACAATTATATTTTCTCCCATATATTGTTCTTAAATTATGAATTAGGGTTTCAATCATATCCTCAAAAAGTGTCTAAAAATCAAACTTTAGGACGACCAAATGGGTATATGCGAGATAAATTCTTTTTGGTTAAGTATAAAAATGAGGTGAGTATTGTGCCAAAACGAGCATAGTTCAGCAGTAATTGACATATACCTCCAACCTTAAGGTTGTGAGTGAGTTCATTTTTTGTTTTAGACTTTTTTAATACAATATGTTGGGTGACAATTCGAACTCACAATTTTTTTTTTTATTGAATATGTATGTTTAAGTAGTTGAGTTATATTCAAATTGTCAATTATATTCGAGTTATGACAGTAGATTAAAATATTTAACCTAAAATATCTAACATGTTTTGAAAATAACAAAATAGACCTCTATTTTGAAGTGGAGAATAAAATTAACAATAATGTTGTGACAATTCGAACTGTGAAAGTGAAACCCTGTTCGGAACATTGCTACTCATGGAGGATTTAGCGGCTTTGGGATAGTATTTGTATTAGGAGGACGTGGGGTTGGGCATCTGGTTGCCATTTTACAATTTAAAAATTATGAAAGGGGTGAAAGAAATAAGGGAAGTAGAGTCACATATTCATTTTTTTTAAAAAAATGGATCATAAATCTAAAGTAATTAATGGGATGGATCCTATATTCAAATTTCTCCAGATTTATGCAATATGGATTGAAATTCTAGATTTATTTATATTTTAATTTCAACTGAATCCTACCTCCTCATCACACCAGTTTCAAATAATAATTCATTGTTATAAACAAAAACTCAAAAACTTTGAAAGAAAGTAAAAAAAAAAAAGAAAAAAAAAATCAAAGGTTCCACGTCCCATAATTTATCATCACGGACATAAATATAATTTTAATTTTTTTTAACAAATTAAAATAATAAAATAGTTTAGAACAAGAAATTTTGAATGGAATGGGTATTTGAGCAAATTAAAACTTGTTGCGAGTCAAATCAGCCCAGCCTCCACTCACCAAGATTCTGGCGATTCAGCACAGAACCCAACGTCTCGCGGCGGAGAAATGGCGTCGTCGCCGCCGCAATCTCGCCGTCCCGAACTCCGGAAGGACTCCATAACCAATCGCTGGGTCGTATTCTCACCCGCCCGATCCAAGAGACCCTTCGATTTCAAATCCAAGTCTCCTGCTCCTTCTTCTTCCGATCCTCCCCAGACATGCCCCTTCTGTATTGGCCGCGAGCACCAGTGCGCTCCTGAGATCTTCCGTTTTCCTCCCCAATCCCCTCACTGGAAACTGCGCGTCATTCAGAATCTCTACCCTGCGCTCAGCCGCGACAAGGGTCTCGATTCTTCGGTTTCTCCCACATCTGATTCTCTCTCCTGGGGTTCCCTTTTGGACGGCCATGGATTCCACGACGTGGTTATTGAGTCCCCCCTCCACTCGGTTCATCTCTCTGATTTGACGCCGGAGGAGGTCGCTCAGGTTCTTCTTGCTTACAAGCAGCGGATTGAGCAGCTCGCCGGCGATGGCAGCATCAAATATGTGCAGGTGCTTTTTATCTCGTTTTGGGGATCCAGTTTTTGTATTCTGATGATTCTGCATATGAATTCTTCTGCTGTGTCTCATTTGCATTTCATCGAACATGTGGGGTTCATTAGAATTTCAAGTAGCTACTGTCGGTTGGGTTTGATTTTTTTCCATTGTATTGCTTCAAAAGGTGTTTAAGAACCATGGTGCGTCGGCTGGGGCATCGATGACACACTCCCATAGTCAGATGGTGGCTCTTCCAGTCATTCCTCCCTCTGTTTCTACTCGAATTGATAGTATGAAGGAGTATTTCAATAAGACAGCGAAATGTAGCATCTGCCATGTTCCCACAAAGGACCTCTTGGTTGATGAATCAACCCATTTCATTTCAGTCGTTCCTTATGCAGCTTTGTTTCCTTTTGAGATTTGGATCGTCCCCCGTGACCATGTTTCTCATTTCCATCAGCTAGACCAAGAGAAGGTAAATCAAACTTCTTACTTGTGTCTATTTAAACTTTGAAGTTTTAGGATAGCGTGTATTTAGTTTCCTATACTGTAATTACACTATCGAAACTAGTCCACCATGTAATTCTTAAACAATACAGATAGAGATTTGTTAGATTCAAAATTAGAATTGTAGGAATCTATTAGAATCAGTTTAAAGTGGAAGGGTCATATAAAGATTTACAGACCACTTTTTAAATTACAAGGTTTAAATATACATCACTTTAAAGTTTTGTAGTAAACATATAATTTAACCAAAACCAAGTTATTGTACTTTCATTTGATGGCCACAACAAAATATGATGCTGTGTGACTTATTTGCAGTGCAGGCTGTTGATCTTGGCGGGCTATTGAAAGTTACACTCAAAAAGATGTCTGTGCAGTTGGACAAACCACCATTCAACTTCATGATTCACACTTCTCCATTGCAGGCTTCAGATTCAGAGTTGGCTTTCAGCCACTGGTTTTTGCAGATTGTGCCTCAGCTGTCTGGAGTTGGGGGGTTTGAACTTGGAACTGGTTGCTACATCAACCCTGTTTTTCCAGAGGATGCCGCCAAAGTCATGAGGGAGGTTAACATTTCAAATCTAGACACAGGCCCAGGTACGCTCTATTCTGATGAATCTCTCACTCTTCACACATTAAAAGACGTGGAGTTTGGTATACGATTTTGACACATTCGCATAAAATGAGATTTTTACTTAATTTTATTGAAGATTTCAACATAGTTTTATTCTGTAGAAACTCTGTTCGCCATAGCTTCATCTGGGATGTTCTTATTTTGGGACATCCTTCGTTGTTCTGAAATCTAACTTGCTTAACAGGGATATTTGCTAGTTATAGAGTGTGGTGATGTGACCCAATTTGGAAAAGATTTGTTTTATCTTTTGGTGCAATTTTTCAAACACACGAAGGACACAATTAATTGTGCAACAAACAACATATTGTAGTCATGTTATTACATAGAGTGTGGCCTATTGAAGACATTTCAGGAAAAACAAAGCCGAAACTCAAGCCCAAAAAGGCCATACAATGCACGTAATTAAAGGAATCAACTTCGGAAAAACTTGAAGATTGTCGAAGACTGAACCAAGAACTGTTTCTCTCTTCAAGTACTCTCTCTGCGAACCCTCCAAATTACTCGAAAGTAGCCCGTACATAAGGCAAAATCAGAACAATCACTGATCAGAAGTTGAATCGTAGAAGGGAATGGGGGAGTAAAAAAAAAGTCAAAACTACAAGTTTAGTCGTTTAACTTTCATGGTTGTGAATGTATTTATTAACTTTTAACTAAGCTGAGTGTGTTGGAAGTGAAATAACAATTGTATTTTTAGTTACGACCTTACTTGAACAGGATCTGTTTTATAAGTTGTACAGCGGTGTCCTTGATTTCTAACAATTGTATTTCTAACATGCAGAGTCACTCTAATGCGGGAAGGTTGCAGTACGAACCCCTTACACCAGTTCGACGATCTAGTCATGATCTCGAACAAAAAAGTTGGAGTAGAGATACCTGCTGGCATGATATATGCTGTAGATTGAGATATTGAGCAGGACGTATAGTCTGAATTCATCGAGTCCTATGTCACATACTTACTAGTAGACAATTTTGTAGGAGGGGACGAGACAAACACCGACACTGACAACAACGACTACAAGCAGGCATAGAGCAATGGGGACATCCTACAGAGGAAGTAAGAAGAAAGTACTAACTAGAGTCTTGTTATGCGTCTCTTCGAGCAACCTCTATGACCAGGTGCTGTGCTGAGATTTCTAACACTTCATGCTATTTTGTATTACGACTCTCATTTAACACTATATATATTTATGAATCCATTTTAAGAACATTCAAGTTTCAATTATGAATTATGACTTTATATTTTAGTTTTCCATTAATGCATACGACTCTAATAGTAATATGAGCAAATTTTGGGCATATCGTATGTCACACAATTACTAAAGTTAATGCTCTATTTTCATACATATGGCTTATTATTTGTATGAACGTGAATGTTTAAAGATAAAAATTTTAGAGCTTAAGAATTGATTTACTTCGTGGCTTATTATGCTAATGGTTCTAAATATTCGTTGACACGTCGACATTTTCATTGACATATTCATGTTTCCATAGGTTTAACATCGATATGAGAGGTGAATCGATATTTTCATCATAGTACAAGAAAATCGACAAAATATGAAAAATATCAACAAAATGTCATTCATATATATATATATATATATATATATATAATATTAATATTAATTATTTTAAAATAATTTAGAATTGAAAAAATGTTTATTTGTTAATTTAAATATTTTTTACGATTTTTTAATTTTTCTAACTTTTACAGAAATATTCATTGGTAACGACATTTTATTGATTATTCCATGAAATTGAGACCTCGATATTTCCATCGACGTTTAAAACCTTGGTTATGTTATCCTAATATATATATATATATAATAATAATTATAATAATAATAATAATAATAATAAATAAATAAATAAAAATAAAAAGTTGAACCATGCTCATTAGAAAATTATCTTTACATGTGATGTGATTAAGTAAATAAATAAAAATAACCAATTTGAATTAATTTAGTATCAAATGGTTAAAATATTACATTCTAAAATTTTGTGACTTGTTTCGTGGGTTGAATTTTGTTCATCTTCCTCGTTTTCGTAAATTCTGAAAGTGGTACGTGGTCACCACTTTTCTAATGTTGTCTTTAGTGGTGTCGGACTAAAATCTAATCTCAATTTGACGGTGGAAGAAAATAAATATTTAATATAAATAACTTAGTAAAAAATAAAAGATCAAGTTACAAGTTTAGCCCCAAAATTTTCAAGTTTATATAAAGTTTCCAAAATTTTAAAAAGTGTTTAGTAGGTCTATGACTTATAAGTTTATGTCTATAGTTACTGACCTATTCAACATTTTTTTTAAAAGATTAATGGATTTATTAGACATAAAATTGAAATTTGTATCGGTCCATGAATTTTTAAAAATAGCGAATAAGCCAAAGACTTATCAAACACAAAATTAAAAGTTCAGGAGCCTATAAACTTGAAAGTTTAGGAATGTTAGATATTCAACGTCTTGTTTATGTTGTTTTAGTTGTGAAAGACCTCATGAAAACAACATTGAAAGATAGATATCAAAAGAAAAAAAAAAAGGTTAAAATACTAGTTTGATCCCTCTACTTTGAACTCTGGTTCATTTTAATCCTTCTATTTTTAAAATGTTCGTTTTGGTTCGTGTACTTTCTACTTTGGTTCATTTTGGATCCTATATTTTGAAAATGTTCATTTTGGTTCTTGTACTTTTAAACAGTGATCATCTTGGTCATTTTATTTTGTTTTAAATTTCTTTTTTCCTATCACAATTTCAACACCACATTATAATCAATATATTTCTTACAATGTAAACATTACTTTATACTAAATTGTTTTCGTTAGATGTAAAATTTGTGTTAAAATCTTGCAAAGAGGGAATAAAATGATCACTTTTTAAAAGTACAGGGATCAAAATGAACATTTTCAAAGTACAGGAACTAAAATGAACAAAAGTTAAAAGTATAGAGATAACATCTCCAAAGTACAGAGACTAAAATGAACTAAAGCTAAAAGTACAGGACCAAAATAGTATTTTAACAAAAAAAAAAACATTTAGGCGCAAGTCTCTTAAATGTATGATATAGTTATTTTGGTTAGAAGACTTTAGAATCTTTGCGTTTAGAGGTTTATGGAGAACTTATTAAAAATAGTGAATTGAATAGGGAATTTCCGGGTGCATTTCGTTAGATGATCCAAAAATAGAAATTTGAAAACAAGAGATTCAATAAAGAAAAAAAAAGAGTTGGTATTCTATGTTTTTAATATTTTTTATATGTGTTTGGTAACATATTTGGAAATTGAATCTTAATTTAAAAATTTGTTCCGAATGTTTACTAATATATTTGTAAACTAGCGATAGTTACCAACCAAATATGTAGTTCAATCTAAAATAATATTAATTTCTTTATTAACATATATGTTATAAGAATTGTTTAATGATTACTAACATGAGCATAGCTCAGTAATATGACATCTATTCATCCCCATGAGATCGAAGAATCGAACGCCTATATCACCAATTTGTTGCACTAATTTTTTTTTATTGAATTATTATTTTACCATATTATATATTTTAAAGTGAGAACAACAAGAAGCGAGTGATCGATGCCGCTACAAAATACTTGATCAAAACCTTCTTACTCTAACAATTTTAGATGAAATGCTACATGGACGTCAAGTAGATTTTCAATGGTCTCTCCCTCGACTGGAATCTCATTCCTATGTACATGGGCACCTCGTACCTATCCTATATAAGCTAAGGTCCCATCCGCTAGCTCAAATGGACAGTTCTCAATGTAGCAGAAATTGCTTACTGCAAGTGTACGGGTCAAATTTTAATAAAAGTGATTAGTTTATACCGATGTCATCTTCTGGATTAGGTTTCTAGTGTTGGAATGGTATGACAACTCTAGAGGGGTGAATAAGGTTTAATTAACACGATGTGTCAAATTTAAACAATTATGTAGACTTTTTATAAATAAATAATTTTAACACACAATCAATAAATTAGAAATACATTTCAAGCACTATAACTAATTCAAATGTAAATATTGACTATAAACATGAATAACAAATTCTAGCAATTAATTTCATACAATTTATAATAAAGAAAATTAATTGTAAAAATTAAATAGAGGAGGGTTAGAGAAAATGTCATCAAAACTTTTATTGTAGTATGCAATACGGGCCTCCATACTTCCATACTCCTTCTATTTAAAAGTTGCCACATGTAAAGTATCTTTATTTTTAAAAATAAAAAATATATATTTTATGTAGGTCCACATATTTAGAAGCAATATTTATTCCACGCATTTCACTTCTTAATTTAACTGTACATTCTCTCCCCTATTTATTACTATTATATATGATTATTTATTTGTATTTTATTTTTAATCTATTTCTCATTTTAGTGTTATTTACATCATCAATTGCTTCTCTTATTCTCAATTTTCATTTCCTTAATTTTCTCTCTTAAAACTTAAATTTTTCATTTTTCTTGAATGTTGGAACTTCAACTATTTGTACTTCACCATTTAAATTATGTATGACTTTTCAATCTATTTTTAATTTTTATGGTTCTTTATTATTATTTTTTATCCATTCCATTCTAATCATTTTATTTCTTTTTCATTTTTCTTGAATGCATAGAATATTTTAATGTATTCATCCCCACCTGAAGAAATGAATCTCCAAGTATGTTATGTTTAATTTTTTTCATTTTTTAAATTCATCATTTTTATGAATTTTATTATTTGATTAAAATACACTTATTTTTGTTGTCATTGTTGAGCTTTAGTTTAACCGAATTTTTTTTTTCAAATAAATGGCTAACCCATAACATAATAACATGGAAATAAATGGCTAGTACATAACATATAATTCAAAAAATAGAATTTTCAAATAAGTTCATGACATATTTTTATAATATGTTAATTAATTAATCATATTTTTTTATTCGATATTTATACGTATTTTAAAAAAAGTTGGATAACAAAATAGGTAACAAATAAAATATGGTGTATTTACTTTTTAAGTATTTTTAAGTATCTACTTTTAAAATTTTTGTTTTTATTTGAAAAGGAAAGTTGCAAATAAAAAACAACGTATCAAAATAGGCAACAAATAAAATCTAATTATAATATTGATTAAATGATACAAAACAATTATTTAACTATTTGAAAATATAATTACAAACAAAATGAAAATATCAAAATAAAATAAACAAACCTTCTTTCTTATTTTAGAAATCTAGAAATGACAATAGAAAATAAGATATAAAACTACTCAAATACAAATTTTATTGGTTTGAAGAAAGAGAAGAAAGTGAAATAATAGTAGTTACATTAAGAAAAGTAAATTTACAAAATCAAAACTTAGCATGACTTAACTGATTAAAATATATATCCTGATCAAAAAGTCATAAATTTGAATGCATACATATGTTTTAGGGATTAGTACATTGATGGATTATTTAAAGATCTTAATTACATAAAAGGATGGAATGTATAGAATTTACACATTTGTCATGTATCAACCTTATTTAAGAGGGTACCCATCATATAAATTACTTAAATAGCCTCTTGTATTTACAAATTAATTTTAAATTCATTTTAATATGCAAAATTAATTAATTGGAAGGTTATAATTTAGATCCCATAATTTTAGGTTAATGATACTTTCCAAAACAAATTAAAACACCAAAATATTAAAAACAAATCCCTAAATCCCCAAAATTGAAATCATAACCTCCCAAAATATCTCCAAATCCCGTCCAAAAATCTCCCAAATTCGAAATCTAAGAACTTTTTTCGCTTCATCCATGACACATTTAAAACTTCAGTTTTGGAGGACCCTTTCTACATTACTATAGGATATATGCGTTTATATCTTGTATACAACTATAAGATATATATACATATAAGATATATACACATATACAATAT